>JAGTTH010006871.1:0-75800 GCA_022606485.1 Agraylea sexmaculata | reverse complement strand
TATTCTCTTCACTTGAATATAAATATTTACCTTTATTTACAGTGACTTATTTGTTTTAAATATTCGTAAAATACAGGATAATTTTCTGAATTTATTCATAGTGTAATTGACTGAATTTGTCAAAGTTCAAGTCACCAACTATGAAGGTTTGGAAGCCTCAATACATTCGATGAATACTAATACATTTATTAACCAAACCCATTTAACCTATCAAACTGATATAATCGAATTTAATCTCAAAAAGAGACAATAAATCGATATTCAATCCCAGTAAGAAACCTGTAAAATGTACCAATCTTTGAGATCTAAAATATAAAGAAGAAATACTAGTATAGAGAAAAGCTCTTTTCATTTTATGAGTAAGTTGATTCAACAACAATATTGTTCAATATAATACACAAATATTCGTTTTTAATTTAATCGCCACGTTTCAAATATTTTATGAAATAAATCCTTTATTTTATTTTAAGTTTTAATTGAATGCTTTGAAAGCAATATTTGCAATTGGCAGCTTTCATCTAAATATTCCAAATAATAGTGTTAGTATTTGAATACACCCTAAATATTAATTAATAAATTAATAATTTTAAAACCAACATTCTTTAAAATTATATAATTAAATGAGTTATTAAAACAAAAACATATCCACAAATCGACACACGAATTATTAGTATTTTTTCATTTTTAATATATATTTTGGTACAAACATTGGTTTTATTACAATTAGTTAAGATCATTTTGAGTAAAACTACATAATATTTAACTCACAAATTGGTTTGATGGAATAAGGGCGGATAATTGTATACGCTTTTCCGTAAGTTGACTTAATATATAAATTCAAAATTTTCAATCAATCTGTGTGGAAAACTTTTACTCGATTATCTCGAAATTGACGATTTCAGTATACGCCCTTATTCCACCCAACCCATATATATATGAACACTATTTTACTTGAATTTCTATTTAAGAATTAGCATTCTTTAAAATAGAATATACAAAGAAAGCGATGATTGAATATATTATGTATTTTAGTGAAAATAAACAATTTAATGGATGAATCAAGTATAACAATGTGACAAGTCATAGAACGGTTTGATGAAATAAGGGCGGATACACGTATCCGCCCTTTTTCTGTAAAATTACATAAGTAAATAAACTCAAAATTGTCTATTGCTCTGTATAAAAAGTGTTAGATATGCTATGGACATATATTTTTACTGTTATCAAAGACAATACATCTTAAAATAAAAAACTTTTACTCGATTTTCTCTAAACTGAAAATTTCAGTATACGCTTTTATTCCATTTAATTACTAAGGAAATATAGTATAATATAAACTCTTTAAATTGAATTTATATATAAGGCATGATATTATTTACAATGGAATATACAAAGAAAGTGATGTTTGAATTTATTATGTATTTTAATGAAAATAAACAATTTAATCGGTGAATTAAGAATAGCAATATGATTAAAAAATCATGCTTCAATTCATAACCAATGTGTTTATAATTAAAGATTTTGGTTATAGATTCAACTCAATTACTGAGGAATTTATATATAAACTATTGTTATTGGCATTCTTTAAAACGTGATACACAAAGGAAGCGATATCTAACACTATTTATTCAAGATGTTTAGTAAGTTATTGTGTAGATGTAAGAAAAACAACATCTCCCTGAGGTAAACTCAACAACAAAGAAATGGTTTGACTTTTTATCCACTCGATTATCCATTGTATGTCGGTTAAAAAGGTAGGTTAACTCCTGAAGGAATTACATGTACATTTTAAATAGTAACCACATATAACAAATCCGAAGAAAAAGCCAAAGCTTCTAAAAAGTGATCCGCCGGGAGACAAATCACTAAATGGGGGCTTGATTTGAAGATAAAGCCTGTATAATCCCACTTTAAGCTTTATTAAAGTCACGTCTGAAAGCTTCGATGTTTCCAGGGTCTTTTGTGAATACAAACAACCGTCAAATATATTATTTTGTCACTATTGATTTATATATATTATACTTTCGAAGGATACTGTAGCTCGCTTCATATATTATATACTTCATCTTGTATTTTGATGTATGAAATGTTGTTGTAATTCAAAAGGAAGAAACACCCAAATGAGGCACATAATTATGGATCACAGCCTCTAATAATATTATATCGCATATTCATCCACTATAATAGCAAAGGCTCAGAATGAAAAGCTCTTAAATCCAATTTTCAGTATTAACAACGTGTTAATTAATTATTTGTCGGTGATCTTAACTATTACTAGTTACACAGGTCACCGACTTAATAATCAGTATTAACCATGATATGAAAAATGTTCCTAATACGTAAGTATTAATATCTTATTAATAATAAATTAAACACTACAAAGAAACATTAAAATTAAGGAACTATTCAGAAAGACGCACTACAGTGGGTTTTTACCTCATAGCAAAGTTATTTTCAACAATATATATATTATTTTACACATTTTTATAGAACGTTTAATTGCAAATATTTATTTACTACAATATTTTGTTATATTTTTAATAGTTTAGTCACGATTTACACGAAACGGACGAAAAGTAGAGTAACAAACTTTGCTTTGACGTAGTCGGGCTCTGCAACGATTTCCTTTATTATTTGATTATTGTATTATTTTCTCTGATATTTACACAAAAAATAAATTTTATACATTAACAGTTATCATACTTATCATATTCATGGACAAACTATAAAGTTATCGAGTAATAAAAGCAGTATCTATAATAAAAATGTAAGCCGTTCAATTGCTTGGCTGAGGTTTGGTTATAAATTTATACAGTTTAATATTTAGACAAATTCACACATTTTTTGATATACGACCATCGTTTGGAATATGAAAAAGGCGTAATTATCCAAGGATTTAAGTGTATGTATTTCAAAAATGAGGTAGGCTTTAATTTGCGTCATTCATATTGATAAATATTGTCTGTTTGTGACAGTTGTGCAAAAAAGCTAATTTTATTATATCGATTTTCACCACACAAACAAATAATCAATATATTACAGTACAGGAAATCAGAGTATTAATAATTGTCCAGATTCTACGATACCAATAATTTATTGAAATGGATTAACTTTGGTATGAAGACTTGTTGAATTGAATTGAAGTTTGTCGAAGTTGCGTGCATTTAATTAAACCACTTAAGTAAGAACCTTTATTACACACTTTTTATTATTAATTCAAATACACTTTATTTTGTATGCGCAATGAATTGAAAGTCCCTTAGGCGCTTTTCATTTGTAACAATAAAATGGTTTTGGCTTTTGTACAATGGACGGTCGAAATTTATTTCAAACTTTATTTTCATTCGAAATCGATGCGACTGTATTACAGTTTTTTTAAGGGAATACTGTGAAAATGGGGAATATTATGATATAAAAGTAACCTAATGGCTATTTTATCTATTTTTTACTCAGATGCCGATACGTGATTCGCTAGTATGTTTTCAAATCAATGAAGAAGCTTTTTCGTTATATTTTTTCCGTCTTCATAAATATGGAAATGGATAAAACAGAACAAGATAAAAATGAAATATTAGAATAATAAAAAAATATTACGGGGTTGGCCTGGTATGTTCCGGCACTCTACTTTTCAATCCCACAATTTGACGCAACAAAAAAGCCATATGATATAATTATATTTTTTTTCCTTTTGCTGATGATGATGATAATATAAATTTACTGAATAGTCTAATTAATAATTTTTGTTATGAAACAAAAAAAAAGATTTTTTAATAATAATCAATTTTTTTTATTGATTTTTGACTTCTTTTCCTTTTGCTGATGATAATAATATCAATAAACTGAATAGTCTAATTAAATGTTGCTTTCAATTTTTATTTGTTAGCTATTATTTTTTTAATACCTATTCTGTTTTGTTATGAATATTTTTTGTTAATATTATTTAAAAAAAAGTATTTTATTTTAGAATCTAATAAAAAATATTACAAATTACAGATAGATTTTTTATGTATAATTAATGATTTATTCTTAAGTGTCACAGCCTGAAAATATTTCTTTAGGTTGGGTTATTAAATACCTTATTTTTGGATTATATTGTATATTTAAAAAAAATAATAATAGTATTATTTCAACAGGTTAACCAACATTTTAAATCAAAACCTTTAATTTTAAACTATTGCCTGATGGAATGCACTTAAATCGAAAATGTTTACTTGAATTATTGAAGTATTCGCGTGAAAAATATTTGAAATGCTTTCGTAAAAATATGAAATATCATATTGTTGTTTGTAAAATTTTTAATTAAATGTACGTGTAGCTTTTATTTTACGTCGTAGGGTTTGTGAAATAGAATATGAAGCTTGTGGATGCTTCATTTGATTCACTTTATATATTTAATTTTAAAAACCATGTTTTGTACATTTCACTAACTAATTAACAAGTGTATTTTTTCAACGACACTTATAATTATTCGTCTATAGACGTCGAGAATGCAAAAAGCACTGTAGAATTATTTTTTCAAACAATAACTACTTTCAATTATGAGAATCTTAAAAAGTAACTATCTGACTATATTTAAAATATTATATTTTGCTTAAAATTAAGTAAACATGAATGATCCAAGATCCATATGCCAAAGTCATATAATTTATAAATGTTTATGAATTAAATTTGCCTTGAGGACGAATAAAAAAAAATGATTCAATTTGTAAACGCGTTGGAAATTTCTTTTTAAAAGAAAAGTTAAATTAATTTTTCATTTAAATACACCGTCCTGCTCATTTCTATAATAGACAAGAAATTTTTTAGATTTGAAGTTTTACCCAATTTTAGGTGTTGAATTATAATAAAGAACTCTCAAAATTATTTTTATTTAAATAAAAATGGGGCTTTTTCAGCAGGTTTTTACAAATTTTGGGTTTTTAGACGCAACAATGTGTTAATTAATTGTCTGTCGGTGATCTTAACTATTACTAGTTACACAGGTCACTGACTTAATAATCAGTATTTACCATACAATACAGGAAATCAGAGTAAACCTGGATCAAGACGAGGATTTTATTAATATTATTCCCGATCTCCCAGTCGTAATAACCGATCAAATCATTTTTTTTACTTGAACGAGATTTGAACCCATGATCTTTTACGCATGTATCACATCATATAAATTATAATAATATAATCAACATATTATAATAATATCATCATCATATAAATTATAATAATAGATTTTTAAACTTCAGGGATATAATTCAATCTGAATGGAGATAATTCACCTCGATCTCATTAAAATTATTTTGTTTTCAAAATGAAATTATGATCTTTGAAAGTTGCCCATCTTCGCAGGATTTCCCCAAATTCAATATTCTACAAGCCTTTATTTTTTATTATTATAGTAAATCATTGTGCTATAATTTAATTATCAAATAATAATAGTAATCGCTGGAATGGTCGAATACTCCAAAAGAGGTTAAAGAATCCATTAAGACTAGGTTTGGTTATTAGATAAAAGCCACGTTTAGTTTGCGAAATAGCTTTTATCACATTTAATTTGAAGAACTTGGCAGAAAAACAGCAGATATCTCCAGACCTAGTCCAAGTGTGTGAATAAACAGTTTTTCAATTTCTCACAATTGTAAAGCACTGCGCGGCTTACATTTTTATTACGTGGTAAAATATATTATTACTATACTATTTAAATTTCGGAATCTTAAAATATAGTAATATTAATAATATTTGCATACTTTATAGTTTGTCCTATGAATATATTTTCATTTATATATATACATACATATAATATTATTGTATCATGCTGCAATACCACTAGAGCATTACGGGAGATCCCAAGAAGCAGTCATGATAATGCAGCACTCGTCAGTTGAACATGAAAAAAGGAAAATAAATTAAATATGAAAAACAAATAAAATAAAATATAAAAGATGAAACAGTGTGTAAGATAAAAATATATTAAAATAATTAAATTTAAATAAAAAAATATGCGCGCTTTCCGTAAACATAGGGAGGGACAGATTGAACAGATAATTATCTGTCCCCCCGACAGACCACTCATTCAAAAGGCGCACTTCCCTGGTAAGATATAATATTATCATATAAAGTTTTAATAAAAGTAATACGTGAAAGCATTTTACCTAACGCACTAGGAAAAAAGCTAATAATAATATTGTTAGTTTCTCTTTCTTGTGACATCTGCTGTTTTTACGATGCGGTGTTCATTTCGAAGGAGGCGGAGACATTGGTAATAAATTCTTTGAAATAATAGTATTTGATATTAAATGTGGTGTTGGACGGCACTCGTTATAAGTAATAAGAATGCGTTTTTATGTGGAAAAGATCAGCCGGAGATGAATAGTGGTTGTATGGGTATGGAAGAGCGTCGCGACGCCTCTCAGTCAGCCAGTCAGGCGTCGGCTTTCCCACTGGCAACACCTCTCCATACTAAACTCTCCGCAATTTCTGATAATTATTACTAACAACACAATTATACACATCGTGAATCAAACCACATATTTAGGACATGCAGGCCTAAAGGTATTTATTTATTTATTAATACAATCCGAATAGAAATACATATTAAAAAAGTTTTATACGAGGATATCGTTTATTGGGTTTGTGGGGAATTTCATCGCACATATAAAATATGTTTTGGTTCATCTGATAAAGAAACATATTTCACGCGAATGGCACATTTGTGTCACACAATCTCCTCCATATTTGTCAATTTTACTGATAAGTTTTTAAAGTAAAAAGTGGTCCATATTAAAATTAAATCAGCTCAGAGGATAAGGCGGGATTGATATTTAAAAATCTTTAATCTGATATCTTCGCGATTGTTAAATCTATGTAACTAGTGATAACATAATAATAATTTAGTAGATTAATTACTGTCGTCATCGTTTAAATCACATTCAAGTCGAAAAAAAATGATTTGATGGGTTAATACGACTGGGAGATCGGGAAAAATATTAATAAAATCCCGATCAATTATATTGATCCAGGTTTACTCTGATTTCCTAGATAGTAAGGTACTAGGTAATACTGAGGCGATTATTGAGGACTAAAATATTTTTGGAAGTGAACAAGTATATTTAGACTTTATATATTTTGTTAGAGAGTAATTTTCATAGAAATGTTTGATAAATTTGGGGTTGGAAATTGATTTGATCCGTTATTACGACTGGGAGATAATTTTAATATAATCCCGATGTATCGCCTTGATCCAGATTTACTCTGATTTCCTGTATTGTAAGGTAAATACTGATTATTAAGTCGGTTACCTGTGTAACTAGTAATAGTTAAGATCAACGACAGACAATTAATTAACACGTTGTTGTGTCTAAAAACCAAAATTTGTACAAGCCTTCTTAAATAAATAAAAAAAATGTTATATATATGTTGATGAGGTATTGTGTAGAATAGCAAATGGGGGTAAATGGGCCCAACAAGCTGTGGCTTCTGCCCCCAGGTACCAACCCTAAATTTGCCATCCCCATCTTTTTAATTTAAATAAATGTGAAAAAATCATTCATACTAGACACACTTTGTAAACAATACAAAGGAAACTTTATACTTTCATCTCAAAAATTGATTGAAATCGCATATTGAATTGCAAAAATCTTTACTTATTTCAACAACAACCAGATTAGCTGCTTTTTGCCGCCCCCAAATATGTGCCGCCTGGGGCACTTGCCCCCCCTGCCCCCACATATTATATAATATATATAGTATATATATATATATATATATATATATATATATATATATATATATATATATATATATATATATATATATATATATATATATATATATATATATATATATATATAAAGCTTTAAATTTCCTCCTTTTAGGTTTAAGTGATCGTTAAATTATTAGCATAAACCATAGACTAAAAAAATATTATGCAATGATGCCCATTTGCTTCTCTATACCTAACCTAATTTGATGACAATGACCTAAAAAAAAAATGTCATTTACAATAAATTTAAAATAATTTATCGTATTCTGTTCTTTACAAAAGAATCCTGTTTCGTGGCATGGGCCATTAATTTTCTCTCTTCTTCATTTCGATTGTGAACAGATTTTACATGATTGAATTTGCATTCTTCATGAATTATTCTCCGTCGTACCAATTTTTTATTTCTACCTCAATCGGTTTATCTGTGTTTTAAGAATAGGTTAGTGTGAATTATACATAATTGTACGGTTAGTAATAATGTATTCGTGTATTATGTTGGAGAATGCAAAGCTCGTTAAACCTTTAACGGCACAAAGACACGATACATTACGTCAAAATACACTTTTTATTACCACACAAAATCATATCACATTATATTCACTTATCAGATCGTAATAAATTGATTAAAGAATCACACGATAAGCTCAGGATTATGAGTATTGAATTCACTAATATGCTGATTGGTAAATTATCGTCCAATTAACGAACACAGCCGAAAAAATAAATTTGAGCTTTTAATGCAGGAGTGAAAAGTTTCTCTTTTTTTTAGTTGCCAAGAGTTTCGAATTCCGCTTCTTCAAATATTTAACTAGGTGTCATTTCACTCCGGTTCACATCCCGGTCGGCGTGTTTACTTGTTAGTCCCGAATTCTGTAAAAACCGTAATCCCGGAAAATTCTCAGGTTATTTAAAGTCGGTGTCTAATGATTTTACTTTTTATTTAAGTTTAATGTTTAAAATACGGGAACTTTACGAAAGACACCTTAAATAAGGTTAGATTCATATTAGAGTGTTAAGCTTGGGATTCCTAGGCGTGCGTCGTCCGTAATAAAGACGATAACTGAGTTGCTTTGCTGTACTTTTGATCGGTTTTTTGTTAATTAGTGCCTCGCCCGAGGCTCAGACGAGGCATTAACTAACAAAAAACCGATCATAAGTGTAGTCAAGTAACTCTACTATCGTATATACTGTGACGTATGCCTGGGAATCAATTACTATAGTGAAACCAAAACGTGTAGACGCGTAAATAACATTACAGGCACTCGTCGACGACACAATATTGGGGCTCGTAGTGTGTTTTGATGCTTTTGCAGATAAGGTTTTCCCCCCCTCATTCGTTTCTATATTAATATAAGCTTATAATGCGTGGGGCAAAAGTCCGGCTTCCATTTTGATTGCGCACCATCTTGGTTATGTGACGTTTAGATATGTTTCGTCACTATTTCTGCTAGTTCTTGAGGTGTATATTTATATCCATTATAAAATTGGGTGTATAATTTTTTTAATATAAAACATGTCTTTAGTTGAACTTCAAATAATTTTAAGGCTTTTATCTAATTCCAATACGATCACAAAAAATATACTAAAAGGGGACTAAGAATATAATAATTATTTAGAGTCTTCGATTATGAGTGAATATATGCTGTTATTATAGAATAACAATAACAATTATGACATCATAATGTAAAAAGTTGCAAGTTGCAATGATGCAAGTGCAGAAAGAGATATATATATAGATATATATATATAGATATATATATATATATATATATATATATATATATATATATATATACATATATATATCTAGTAATAAATATCCCGCTGTTTTATTTTTCGAAGATACAAATTCAACCCATCACATTTATACTTGTACTTTAGGCAAACTTTATGCAACAGATCATTCACATAAAAGTCAAATTTTATTAGCATATTTGTCGTAAAGTATAGCGACATCTCAGGGAATGCGTCTTATTTCAATTAGATTATTCAACAGGCTTGCATTATTCATGTTTGTCAAATTGAGTCGAAAAAAATCCAGTAAATTGCAGTAAACCCAGCCTTTGATCACATATTAAAAAACATTGTTTATCTTGAATAGAAAACAAATGTCACAATCGTTTAATTGATTTGTTTATAAGAGATAACCCTGATACTATCAGTATCAATGTTTTGTATTGTGATTGGACTAATAATATTGTCCAGCATTTATGAAACAGATGAATAATGCAATGTTATTCCTTTGTCGAACAATCATAGTCACTTGCAACCGCATGTCTGTTCTATTCACTCATCTTGATCCTTTTGACTATTATTTCTATTGATAACTATATTCCGGATATACTCGTAATTGATTATAACTGTTGTCTAGTAAGGCCTTACAATATTCTGGATACAAATAATAAGGCCACTTTCATACTATCAGACAGGCACCGTTCAGACACGTAACGTATCAGACAATATACAAATTATATATAAAATACCAGAAATAAACCAACCATTAAGCTCAAGGCATAAGGCACGTGGCAAAGAATACTGTGGCTATGGGTTCAAATCCCGCTCAAATAAAAAAATATTCGATCAGCTATTGCGATTGATTGGGAGAACTGGAATAATATTGACAAAATCTATAGAAACTGTATTTTCGATTCCAGTTTACTCTGATTTCCTGGATACTACGGCGATTAACTTGGGTCTGTTACCGCTGATAAGAATGCCAGATATATATATATATATATATATATATATATATATATTCTATATATATATATATATATATATATATATATATATATATATATATATATATATATATATATATATATATATATATATATATAGAGCAGAACAACCAATCTCGTCTGCTTGGTTCACCATCTTTATATTAGTACATCAGGATGTCCGGCCTTCTGATATCGGTGGTGTCGGTTTAACATCAGTTCCACCAGGTGACATTCAAATTGCGCGCGCAATTTTAAGATTCACATATTTCCACCGGTTGACAGTTCGCCGCAAACGGATTTCTCTCACTCTTCTCTCTCATTTTAACCAAGCATTAAGCGATTTATTAAATTGTAATTTACTCGTGCCAAGTTTAAAGGGGTAAAATATCATTTGTCTATAGATGACTACGATGTTTAAAAATCGGCCTAAAAACAAAATTTAACAGTGGTATTTTTTAAACTAACCTACCTAACCTACATAATTATACTGAAAATAATGTTTATAGGGAATATTTAGTCTTAATTTATTTAAAATGTATGGTGGTCGGGGAATATGAGTCCGTTTAAGTTTGCGGAATGAAGGGTCGACAGTAAAACAGTAAGGATTATCTGCAAACACATAAAAGAAGACACACTGTTGCGTGTTTAATGGGCGCTTTACCTATTTTATACAACGGCTATATCAATAATATAACAGGAACGTGTACCCAAGTACTGGAGATTAGGACTAATTTAAAGGTGCGATCATAATAAATATAAAACAAATTTAATATTAGTATTATATAATTCTTATTAAAGAAAGGCTTGTTCTTTATTCAGAGTGGTTAGCTTCAGGCAAGTACCACAATTACCAACAGACGATTCATTCTGCATATTATCGTCTTTGTGAATATATTAAATATTTCCAAGAATCATTTTGCAATATCTATCAATTAAACTAACCCACTTTACTTTACCTTTGAAGGATCATTTTATTATTTGATGATTTAATGGAAACGACCGGTTTTGACACCATCAGCAACTTTTCTCATAAATTGAAGTACACTTTTCTAAATACGCTTTTGTGACACCGCCAAAATAATTACTAACAATATTATAATAAAGTTTAGAACTACTTGGATGACCCAACCAAAATTCATTCATTCAAGCCAAACTTTATTAATAACGTCGAGTGAGAAAGTTGCAAATTACATAAACGAGGTTTACTAATTGAATATGTTATAATCACTTCATAAAAGTGGTTACAGAACAATAATCTCATGTTATTTTGCAACGAATCGGTTACCAAGTGTTGTTTTTTATTGCAGAAAGACATTACACCGACACCACCGCTATATTAGCAGGCCATACAATTGTATGTATAAATATCAAGATGGCGCACCAAGTAGTGTGTTTTAAACAACAGTAACGAAGAACGTTGTACACCTCTATTGAGAATATAGATGAACTGACATTTAGTCTAGTGTTTCACTCAGGCTCGTCTACTTGGTCCGCCATCTTGAAATTTATGCATCCAGTTGTATAGCCTTCTAATATATCAGTGGTATCGGCTTATTCAATTTTTTTAATTGGCTTTATTGTATGAAACGCTACTCCCAAATATTTTTAAACACTTTAACAATATCCATATTTATGGGTATTTCAATAATAATTGGAGTTATCACGTTTATGGACTAAGCCGTTAATATTATGTTCATATATTCATTTATTTAATAATTACTTAATTGGCCTGAAGTTTGAAGTTTGAAAAAGCTACCAAATCAAGTTTTTTTCATATAAATTGTCTTAAACCTATTTTTTTATTATTTTTCCTTAGTATTATGAAATGATGATTATAAAAAAGTGTCTATGAAAATTGACGTGTGATTCTGATTCTATTTAATTGGTAAAACAATAAAAAAATATATATGAAAATAACAAATTTAATAGAACGTGGCTACAAACATTGTGGTTATGGGTTAAAATCCAATTTAAGTTTAAAATATTTGTATGTGATTGGTTATTACGACAGGTAGATCGATAATAATATTAATAAAATCCCGATCGATCGTCTTGATCCAGGTTTACTCTAATTTCCTGTATTGTAAGGTAAATACTGATTATTAAGTCGGTGACCTGTGTAACTAGTAATAGTTAAGATCACCGACAAATAATTAATTAACACGTTGTTAATACTGAAAATTGGATTTAAGAGCTTTTCATTCTGAGCCTTTGCTATTATAGTGGATGAATATGCGATATAATATTATTAGAGGCTGTGATCCATAATTATGTGCCTCATTTGGGTGTTTCTTCCTTTTGAATTACAACAACATTTCATACATCAAAATACAAGATGAAGTATATAATATATGAAGCGAGCTACAGTATCCTTCGAAAGTATAATATATATAAATCAATAGTGACAAAATAATATATTTGACGGTTGTTTGTATTCACAAAAGACCCTGGAAACATCGAAGCTTTCAGACGTGACTTTAATAAAGCTTAAAGTGGGATTATACAGGCTTTATCTTCAAATCAAGCCCCCATTTAGTGATTTGTCTCCCGGCGGATCACTTTTTAGAAGCTTTGGCTTTTTCTTCGGATTTGTTATATGTGGTTACTATTTAAAATGTACATGTAATTCCTTCAGGAGTTAACCTACCTTTTTAACCGACATACAATGGATAATCGAGTGGATAAAAAGTCAAACCATTTCTTTGTTGTTGAGTTTACCTCAGGGAGATGTTGTTTTTCTTACATCTACACAATAACTTACTAAACATCTTGAATAAATAGTGTTAGATATCGCTTCCTTTGTGTATCACGTTTTAAAGAATGCCAATAACAATAGTTTATATATAAATTCCTCAGTAATTGAGTTGAATCTATAACCAAAATCTTTAATTATAAACACATTGGTTATGAATTGAAGCATGATTTTTTAATCATATTGCTATTCTTAATTCACCGATTAAATTGTTTATTTTCATTAAAATACATAATAAATTCAAACATCACTTTCTTTGTATATTCCATTGTAAATAATATCATGCCTTATATATAAATTCAATTTAAAGAGTTTATATTATACTATATTTCCTTAGTAATTAAATGGAATAAAAGCGTATACTGAAATTTTCAGTTTAGAGAAAATCGAGTAAAAGTTTTTTATTTTAAGATGTATTGTCTTTGATAACAGTAAAAATATATGTCCATAGCATATCTAACACTTTTTATACAGAGCAATAGACAATTTTGAGTTTATTTACTTATGTAATTTTACAGAAAAAGGGCGGATACGTGTATCCGCCCTTATTTCATCAAACCGTTCTATGACTTGTCACATTGTTATACTTGATTCATCCATTAAATTGTTTATTTTCACTAAAATACATAATATATTCAATCATCGCTTTCTTTGTATATTCTATTTTAAAGAATGCTAATTCTTAAATAGAAATTCAAGTAAAATAGTGTTCATATATATATGGGTTGGGTGGAATAAGGGCGTATACTGAAATCGTCAATTTCGAGATAATCGAGTAAAAGTTTTCCACACAGATTGATTGAAAATTTTGAATTTATATATTAAGTCAACTTACGGAAAAGCGTATACAATTATCCGCCCTTATTCCATCAAACCAATTTGTGAGTTAAATATTATGTAGTTTTACTCAAAATGATCTTAACTAATTGTAATAAAACCAATGTTTGTACCAAAATATATATTAAAAATGAAAAAATACTAATAATTCGTGTGTCGATTTGTGGATATGTTTTTGTTTTAATAACTCATTTAATTATATAATTTTAAAGAATGTTGGTTTTAAAATTATTAATTTATTAATTAATATTTAGGGTGTATTCAAATACTAACACTATTATTTGGAATATTTAGATGAAAGCTGCCAATTGCAAATATTGCTTTCAAAGCATTCAATTAAAACTTAAAATAAAATAAAGGATTTATTTCATAAAATATTTGAAACGTGGCGATTAAATTAAAAACGAATATTTGTGTATTATATTGAACAATATTGTTGTTGAATCAACTTACTCATAAAATGAAAAGAGCTTTTCTCTATACTAGTATTTCTTCTTTATATTTTAGATCTCAAAGATTGGTACATTTTACAGGTTTCTTACTGGGATTGAATATCGATTTATTGTCTCTTTTTGAGATTAAATTCGATTATATCAGTTTGATAGGTTAAATGGGTTTGGTTAATAAATGTATTAGTATTCATCGAATGTATTGAGGCTTCCAAACCTTCATAGTTGGTGACTTGAACTTTGACAAATTCAGTCAATTACACTATGAATAAATTCAGAAAATTATCCTGTATTTTACGAATATTTAAAACAAATAAGTCACTGTAAATAAAGGTAAATATTTATATTCAAGTGAAGAGAATATTTTGTAAATGTAATTAAGTAAGAAGTATTTTAGTCCAGCTTGTGACATTTTCACAGGGAGTAATATTCTCTGAATGTAGTTTATTTGTGCATTTTATTTTATTTTCTGTCTGGTCTCTTTACCTTCACAAAAGACTGCCATTGAATTGAAATTGAGCCTCAAAGACGTTGATATGTCCGCTATTTGAATTACATTATTATTATAACTAACTATATAAATATTTATATTCGGAAATAAAATACAAAGTCACTTTTCAAATGGATGAATGTTCAAATTTGTAATCACGGGGGAAATGCAATTTATTTTGTTTCACTTGCATAAATTGCTCGTCTACCTACATTTTTATGTCGTGTTTTTATTTTATATAAAATATATATTATTTCATTCTGATGGGCTTTATTGAGAAGGTTTTTAAAATTTTTATGTGTGTTGTTAAAGAATGTGTTAATTTATTTTCTGTCGGTGATTTTAACTATTACTAGTTACATAGATCTTAATAATCATCACGGTATTTACCTTACAATCCAGGGAATCAGACTTAACCTGGATGGATTGGGATTTTATTAATATTATTCTCTCCTCCAAGTCGTAGTAACCGATCAAATAATTTTTTATGCTTGAATGGGATTTGAATCCATAACCACAGTATTTTTGTACAGTACTATAACATATGTAAAGTTAAAGATGTTTATTTAATGGTTTCCATGAAATTATACGTAATTTATCGCAAAAGGCTGTGATTGGTCACTAAACAGGCCTCACAAATTTATTATTATATTTATGTGGATAATTTTCCTTATGATTTATTTTATTTTAGTACTGTTTTTCAATAGAAGTAATTGTCATGGGCTTAAATCGTGAACGAACTAAAAATTGGAAGCTTACTCTGATTTCCTAGACTGAAAAAGCCGCCAAGTCGCTTGTATAAACTAGGTTAGGTTAGGTTTAAATTAAAATATAAATAACTTACTACGTTTCATAAATGTGTTACATTATATTATACCTTTGTTTTGCGGTCATAGTGCATAGTGTGACATTTACTCTACACATTCAATAAGCCATTTATATTTAAAAAAAGTGTTATGTGGCGACAAAATAAAAAATTTATTTCCATAATAATATATCAAAAGGTCACGATTAAAATTTCATCTTCTTTACGATACGGATATTTTATTTGAGTGTATTATGTCATATTGAAAAAAGTTTTATTGGTGATGTATGAAGTAATGAAGTGTGCCGAGTTAATAAAAAAATAGTTCCCCCCCAAATATAATAAATAATATAAAGCGAAAGCATAAAAGCACACACATAATAATAATAATTTTAATAAAAACTATGCAAATACAGCGAGCCGAAGATCATTGCTTTTTTATATGTGGATCAGATGCGATATTTTCTTGTCGCTTTCAAATTGGAAAGGATCATTCGTGGGACATATTGTCTCTTTTTTATACCGACCCAAAGAGAAAATGAAATTTTCTCTTTGCTTACATTACCTCCACGTATGCGAAAACTAATTTAAATTATTTATAGTGCTATTAAACTTTCGTAGGCGGTACATTTGAGATAGTCGATCGGTGTAGAAATAATTTAACCTAATCCTCGATATACGTTCTCAATTCGTTCCAGATCAAACATGGTTTTCACAAATAAATAAAAAGAAAATATCAAACTAATAGAAAGTGAGACAGGTAAATTCTAAAATTAATTATCAATAAAGTAAAAAAAAAATTGATCGGTTATTATGACTGGGAGATCGGGAATAATATTAATAAAATCCCGTTCGATTGTCTTGATCCAGGTTTACTCTGATTTCCTGTATTGTAAGGTAAATACTGATTATGAAGTCAGTGATCTGTGTAACTAGTAATAGTTAAGATGAGCGACAAACAATTAATTAACACGTTGTTGTGTCTAAAAAAATAAATAATTTACTAAAATTCATCTAATCGTCCTCCATTTTGACGTTCTAAAATAATAATTCTTAATAAGATTATAATTTTTTCTGCTTCTACCGATACCACCGATATATTAGCAGGCCATACAACTGGATATATAAATATCAATAAGCCGGGAAGAGCCGCTCTGTCGGTGATCTGTGGAACTAGTAATTGTAAACCCATCGGGTATTAAGAATCAAAATAAATATGAAAAAAAATATTATTATTGGATTACATACTTGATATTTGCGCACCTGGGTGAACTCTTTTCCACCAATTCTGCCACATATAGAGCTTGTATTGGAGCGAACTTATATAGTAATATATAATTGATTGCTTCCTACACCCTACTTGATTTCATTTTATATAGATTCTATTTATACATTTTTACATAATATTATAAATTATAATCTTATCATTAAAATACCCGTTTCGAGATTTTATATATGTATTAATTGTAATATAATAATGGTATAAAATATTATTCTTCCTTCTGGTAACACTGATAGTTGAGGGATCCGCACAGATAGACATACAACATACACACACGTTAAACAATTATATCTATAATTTTTATATATTTTTTATTTTTAAACCTTTTTTATTATTATTATTATTGTTTTTGTATTAACCGTAAAAATGCTCTTATGATCGTTTATATGCAAATAAATAAATAATAAGAATCCGTCCTGTTTCCGCAAAGAGTGCATGAAGCTAATATTAGATAAAAAACGCTTTTCAACCTCTTGTTGGTGATATTATTTAGATATTTTATTTTGTACTGAAATCATCCTCAAATAATATAACGTGACATTGATATGCTACCACTACGCAACGTAGCCGCTACACAGCCTCAACGCTACGGAGTTTTATTTTAGCTTTCAAAATAGCATATATTATTAAAATTTGGACGTATATCGAGGTCTCCCTGTATTATTTTATGATGAAGACAGCCCTTGTTGGAAATAATAAGAGATAAGCAGTCTTACATGTGCCGACTATAAAAATCACTTAATCCTTTTATAACTGCACATACACAATAAATTATTTTATACCTTTTTGCACCCGTTTTCATCGAACCAGATGCTGAATAAAATACAATATTTATATAAAAAAATACCCTTCCTTATCCTTTTTATACTAAATTTAAACAGTGTCCCAAATAATTATTTATTTATTTGGAATCATGGTCGTTGACTGTAATTAAGCACTATTTAATTGTGACAATAGGTGATAAATCAAATTAGTCCGTATTCACGATCAAACAATGTTTATTTATATAATAAATAATATTTGTATTGTAGTCTGTGAATATGTTTATGTCAAAGAAGACAGTTAATTTCCTCACAACCCTCGTGCGAAAACACCTCTTAAATCCAATTCCATTAAGTATTTTGCATATATTATATAAGAAAATTAATATTATTCAATCAAAGAGGATTTTTTATTAAAAGATCCTAAAATCAGGATGGAAAGTTTTCTTCTACGAGAATGGCTCAAGTGAATATTTTATTGAAAATTAATACTGTTGGAGTTATATTGTAATTTAATAAGCCAAACCTGTACAAATACAAGATAAAACTGTGCTGCTTCCCACAACAAAGCACTATCGAATAACTCATGAATATCGAGTAATTGGTACTGATAATTATGATTTAATAATAATAATATATATTGTTTGATCTTTCTATAATTGCCAATTTAAATTGGACTTATTGTGATGTGAAATACACTTTAAAAATGAGCGTTTTTATGCTCTTGCACAATTCATATATAAGTAAATTGAAACTTCGCTAACGATCTCCAAATTCACAAAAAGCTACAAATAACAATGAGTATCAAAAAAGTTGATTCAACAACAATCTTGTTCAATATTATCACAAATCTTCCTAATTTATTCGCCACGTTTCAAATATTTTATGAAATAAATCCAATATTTATTATTTTAACTTTTAATTTAATGCTTTGAAAGCAATATTTGCAATTTTTTCATCTAAATATCATAAATAATAATGTTATTATTTGAATACGAATCAATCATACACCGGAAATATTAATTAATTAATTAATAATAATTAAATCGGGATTCTTTATATATAATAATATAATATAATGAGTTATTAACACAAAAACATATCTAAAAATTGACACATGAGTATTTCATTAATATTTTGGAACAAACATAATAATAACTTAGGTTAAAATTGACGTTACAACTATGAGTAAAACTGCATATTTAACTTGATGAAGAATAGTTTGATGGAATAAGGGCGGATAAGTGTATACGCCCTTTTCCTGTAAAATGAATTTTGTAAATAAACTCAAAATTTTCTATCTATCTGTGTAGAAAATTTTTACTCTATTATCTCGAAATTGAAGATTTTTGTATACGCCCTTATTCCATCCAGTCACTCAATTATTGAAGAATTTATATAAAAATACAGTACACATTATATAAACTATTTTAATTGATATTTTAATTTCTATAAAAGAATAAGCATTATATAAAATGGAATATACAGAGAAAGCGATGTTTGAATTAATTATGTATTTTATTAAAAGTAAACAATTTAATGGGTGAATAGAATAAGAGTGGGAAAACTCATAGAACGGTTTTATGGAATAAGGCCGGATAGGTGTATACTCCCTTTTTCCATAAAACTACTTTTGTAAATAAACGAAACAAATTCTATCGATCTGCATAGAAAACTCTTACTCGATTATCTCTAAACTGACAATTTCAGTGTACGCCCTTATTACATCCAGCCCCTAAATTATTAAGGAAATATAGCATATTATAATTGAATTTCTATATAAGAATGAGCATTCTATACAAATAAAGCGATGTTTCAATTTATTATGTATTTTATTAGCAATTTGATTTAAAGTGCTTGTTATAGATTTAACATTGAAATTGAAAGGGATTAAATATGATAATAGAATGGCTATTTAAATATGAATAAAAAAAAATTTTAGTTTAAGATATTACAGATATTTAAAAAAATCACACCCGATTATTTAAGCGAGTAAAAAAAAGATACATACATTTCAGGTTTAAACCCATACTCAATTTGTGATAAAAACTAAACCCCCTAAATAGCCATTTGTATTGATTTAAATCATAATCTATGATAAATTAAATTAAAATTGATTATTAGATTGTTGTGCCGTGTGTTCCCCAAGGAACATGCTAAATAGACACACAAATCCTCATCCACATCTGTTGTATTCTATAACAATATTGAATACATTATCAAAACCGACTTCCTATATAATTTGGAAGCTTTGATAATATGCAAAAATAAATCTTTAGCTTACTAATTAGAAGACAGATTGTCGTTCATGAAGCTTTTTTAAGATGTGCTTAAAAATACCCATCGATTAAAAGTCCAATATGGTCACAAGTATCCGAATTGTTTCTTAAATGGCGTCTCGCTAATGAAAAACCACCGTTTTTCGCAGTGAAACAATTGAATAAAAAAAACCCAAATTGCCTCCAAGTTGAAATAAAATAAAACCGTGCCGAAGTTTTCTCGTTTGGAAAGAGCAGCGTTGAAAAATACTTTCTATCCTCGCGGTCTCCTTTTTTGTTTAATTGAATTAAAAGGTTTTCCACTTGGGTCAAAGTTGAAAGTTATCGTGGCGTTTTGCGGACTAATTTCAGATTTGGAGACATTTTAAAGCGAGTTGGTAAAATTTTCACGATAAAGAAATAAGTGCATGCGGATGATAAATACATACATATAACTCACAAAATCGATATTTAACTAGTTGTTTTTAAAATGTAGCGTGTTGTTATACGAACTGGGATGATTTGGACGAATACAATGGAATCTGTTATTTGTTATAAACCAATCCATCATATTCTGGTAAAGGTTGGCATGCTTACTTCGGAACACGCATGATTGATTTACCAACTGAAGTCAAAACATCATCACTTTTATATTGTGAAAAAGTATATTTTTCAAATTTAATATTATGTGACGGGAGGGAAAAATAACATATGTATGTTCAAATTCGTAGACTCCAGAGAACCTTATAAACGACTATATCGACTTTGAAAGATTTATTGCGAAAGTTGAACATATCTACATTATAGATCAAACATCAAGTATCACGCATGGCGGAAAAACATTATCTCGGTGGCTTACAGTATAAATCTACTAACTCCTTTATTGACAAATTATAGAAATGTCCATACATTCAAATACTACTTTTAATTATAAGAAATTTGTGAGCTGCGGGACTACGATTTATATGAAGTTTTTCACTCGAATGGAGGGGGAAATATAGCACGAGTTTTGATTTAGCTTTAGCTGTAGCTCGCTGATATCGGCGAGTCAAGATTTGACAGTGTGTAACACGAGCTAAATCTTGAAGAAACGCATTTTGCGCGTAAGGGCCGGTTTCTTCATATAGCTATAAACTCGCGAGCTACGGGACTATGATTTATATGAATTTCGGGTCATATTTGTATATTCCGTTTCTTTAAGCTGCGTAAAAGTTAAAACCGATCATAGCCGATGTTTAGATTGAAGCCATTCAGACGCACCCGACATGAGCCGAAGCGATGAGTTCGTCACTTGAATGGAGGGGGAAATATAGCACGAGATTTGATTTAGCTTTAGTTACAGCTCGCAGATATCGGCGAGTCAAGATTTGACAGTTTGTAACACGAGCTAAATCTTGAAGAAACGCATTTTGCGCGTAAATCGCTGCTCGAGATTCAACACGCGTTGAAGAAACCAGCCCTTAATAAGTGCTTTTATTGGGCATTAAAATACGTAAAATGTAATACGCAATATGTATCTTTGTCACGTCAGCTGCGCGACACGCTTTTTTGTAAATTATATGCGTCGATCCTTGAGATATTACATATATTTTTAGCTTCTCTATCTCTTAAACTTGTATTTTTCCTTTATTGAATAATAGTTTTTATAAGAATTCACATCACGCGTTATACTACTACAAGACGTGTGTGAATAGTATTTGTTCCACGCGTTGGGTAATTCTTATGCTGCGTTTACACTTACCTGCCTCCGTCGATACCACCGATATATGAGCAGGCCATAAAACTGGATGTATAAATATCAAGATGGCGGACCAATTGCTCATCTGAATTCATGATAGAGGTGTACATCGCTCTTCATTACTGTTGTTTAAACAAATCACCTTGATTACAGTGATGCCTCTTTCAAACGCATCTGCTTGATATTTATTCATCCAGTTGTATTGCCTGCTGATATATCGGTGGTATCGAAGCCACTGGTTTATTAAATGCACCTCCATATTAAATGCAATCATCCAAGTGTGAACCCAGAATGTAACAGTGCTCAAACTCATATTAACACTCTTTTTCATTCATTTCTATCTTTGCCTTCTATTCATGGATGTTTTCAAGCAACTCCCTTTTTTTTATTCTTTGTGGTCCTCTGCTTGATCTTTAGAGAAGTATTTTTCGCATCCATCCACGTTTTTCTAGGCTATCATTTTTCCTCTATTTTTGCTAGTAAATTATTTTAGTATTGTTTCTTTCGACATGCACAAAAATTCTTCTTCTGTAAATTTTACACAAATCTAATAAAATTTCACTGATTATTAGTAAAGGTCACTTCAATTATGCGTATTATGTGTGTTAACGAGTCATGCTAGAGCTGATAGTGTTAGTGCGTATACGAATAGAGCTTGGCAGTTTTGGTGTAAATGCACACGAACCGAACGCACACACTCTCATTACACTAGTGTGATTTTCGTGATAGGCACGCCAGAGAAATAAACCGAGCATTACTAAAAAATGTAGCTTGAAAAAATGAACTTTTAAGGTGAGTTTATTGTAATGAAAGTATACAAAAATTGTAAGCATGGTTGGAAAATTAATTAATTTAAAGAATTGTGTAAGGGTTGGAAGCTGTAACTGTGACCTTTTAAGCTTGACTGAGGAAGAAACATGTGGAAGGTCGGATTACCATTCAAGTGAGCTCATAGATTATAGTCACTGTATCTAGATTAGGAATTTGCACTGCAAACATAAACAAAAAAAACCCTCAGACACCCACAAAAGTCATTCATTTCCCCTAAATAATAAATAATAAATGTTAGTTAAAAATATCATCTTTTATCGTGACTACCAGTTGGTTGAAGTATTTTCGTTCGATTGAACATCAAGTACTTTTTACACGAGTGGACGGCTCAAGTGTTCTATACTTACAGCATTAAAATAGATCAAACCTGCAAAAAATAAATATAATAAAAACACGCTTTGGATAAGATTGAATGGATGTTGTGTGTATTTATATTGAGGTCGTGAAGAAAGCTCTTTTCAGTTGTGAAAAGTGCTGCATCAATCAATACTTCGGTCCTCGCATTTCAAGATTAAACTAAAAATCAAATCAAATAGAACCTCCGAAAACAAGCTTTTTTTATTTTATATTGGACGACAGTCAATAGAAAATCTCCTTCGTTCAATTTGAACCCGGGAAATGAACCGAAGCAAACATAATATAAAATGAACTTTTATTTACATTTTGATTTCCGCCAAAGGAGGAGTAAGTACCCAAGTGTTTTTTTCCTACAAGACTAATTAAATTTTAATGGAAATAAAATTTAAGGATGCTTCATTATAAAGAGGTTTTATTTTTAAATAGAACAACTGTGATTCTCTGAAAATAAAATGTGCCCAAGTTGTGTCCTGGTTTGTTTATTTTACTGGCCTATTTTATTTAACTCTGTTTGGATGAAATCTTAATACTTAATTTTTAGATAACATAAATCCATAGGTATATGAAGTCTCGCTATACGTGTAAGTGCATATATGTACACAATTATAATGAGTGAAAATTTATTGATTGATTGATTTTAATGATGTGTTGAGAAAATATAAATTATTGAAGGGAAAAATAAAAACTTTTCATGTCTTTCAATTATGATGATTTATGCTAATAATAATTAAGATTTTTAAAGAATCTTTCCTTAATATCTAAAATCCCTATATTTTATTTTCATAAAAGCAAATTTATTGCATTTTAAAATAGTGAAAATTAATTCACATTAGAGCGTCTCGTCGCGTCGTTGCGGCCGCGTCGCGTTTACGTCGCATCTGCGTCAACATACTTTACGTTATTCCTTTCCGAACGATAAGAATGCCAAACAACTAGATGTATAAATATCAGGATGGCGGACCAAGCAGACAAGTCTGAATGAGATAGTTAGTGAAATCATCATTCACGTTCACTTGTCCGGCCTTCTTAAATCGCTGGTGTCTGACGTATTCGTTGGTTTCTCTTTACGCTGTCGTTGTTTTTAATATCACTTTCTAGTGAAGAAGTCACGAAGGACGATGAGGAAACCAACAGGTTATCGTGTTGTCATAAATACAATCAAACGAAATCATAATTCCCACGACGCAACGTTACGCTCTAATGTGAGTTGTCCTTAACAATGTATGAATCTCACAATTGTAAAAATATCAAATAAGTTCTAGGGCCGACTTAGCGATTTACGCGCAACATTCGTTTCTTCAAGATCTACGTAGCTCATGTTACGATCTGTCAAATCCTGGCTCGTCAATATTGGCGTGCTATAACTAAATTCTAAGCTCGTGCTATATTTCCCCCTCCATTCCAGTTTCGTGACGAACTCTTCGTTTAGGCTCAAGTCGGCTGTATGCAAGTTCTCCTGAATACTTCCGATACAAACATTAGGTAAGCTCGGCTTTAGCTTGAGCATCGATTCAAGAAACGGAATATTTGTATATGACATGAGATTCGCACAATCTGTTGCCGCGTAGCTCACAATTTAACACGCGTTGAAGAAACTGTCCCTAATAACATAAAATCATATTTTCACTTCAAACTGGGGTGACACTGACAATACAGTATCAAGTCCACGACACAACACGGCAGCAAGATGCGTCCTCCACTAGTTAGTTCACTATCCTTCAGGTAACCCCCAGTTAGTGAGGGTTAGTCACTATATTATTGTAATTGTAATGTATACGCCAAACGCCGCCGCCTTAGTATGAATCGACCTTTATCGACGATCATTGAAAACAGTATTCTAAAAATAGGTATTAATTG
This sequence comes from Agraylea sexmaculata, assembly GCA_022606485.1. Taxonomy (NCBI): domain Eukaryota; kingdom Metazoa; phylum Arthropoda; class Insecta; order Trichoptera; family Hydroptilidae; genus Agraylea; species Agraylea sexmaculata. The sequence continues at coordinate 50,904 of JAGTTH010006871.1, read as the reverse complement.
AAAAAGTGTTTCAAAGAAGATCTGAAGCTGAAAAAATATAATAATGTGTATCGGAGCCATCTGGGTTTAGACATTAATTTGAATACATTTGACGTTTGATGCGTAGTGGGTTATATTTTATATATTATATGGTAAGATTGTGTGGGAGAATCGCCGAATAAATCACGCATTATCATATGATCGGTGAGGCTGAAAACTTTCCCGAAAAAATGTCCACATGGGACAGTGTCTAGTGGAGTGTTATGTAAATGAAATACTTGATGCAAAGTTGCGGGTTACACGCTCTGAAGATATACCTTAATAATAAAATATTAAGTTTGCTTGTGGGCGGCACATATTATAACTGATTCTATCTTCCCACACTAAAATACGCTTCAACGAATTACTACTATTATCCTATTCACCAGCTTCATGCGAATAAAAGTCAACCCTCTTGTTGGATGAATATCTGAATCATATGGGAGTTTTATTATATTATTTATCCACTATAATTCCGCTGGACTTCATATGGACGCGGCGTGACGTCACGCTTATATTAAGGTGGAAAAATGGAAGGACACACTTTTAAAACACCTTTCCAAAATGAATAACTTTGAAAACTGACAGTTTGACTGAACATATGTTCGGCCTCCTTAGTTTGATACTCCTTTCAGTCTGTCCTCCGATTTTTTACGATTTTTACCTGCCGGAAATTCTCTTTGATCTCATTGGTGTATAAATGTATTTTTTTGGGAAGGAGGTTTTTTTTGTCACAACAACATGTTAATTAATTGTCTGTCGGTGATCTTAACTATTACTAGTTACACAGGTCACCGACTTAATAATCAGTATTTACTTGTCGGTGATCTATTTAAGTGTTGCAGTTATTATTAATAGCTTACGTATTCACCTTGAATTTCGGGAAATCAGTTTAAAACGCTGGTTTGTTTGCAATATACAAAATCTCTTAATGGCCAAATCTTTCACCCGTAGAAAAAAAGGACACAAGATAATAATCCTTAATTTATTATTTAAAAATATATTTAAACTAAGCCTTTTAAACTCAGAGTAGTTAAAGAATGTAAGAAAATACGACTATGTACTTATGGAAATCCGATATTTTAACATTTAATTATACACATTTATTTTTTAATTAAGTTTTTAATGTTAACAATCAGTATTTTTTAAATTAATATAATTCCATGCAAATCTTTATTAAACTGTGGGCCGTATGCAATATAATAGTGTAGTTAGAGTGTGAGTCGTGCTAAATGATGTGTGTACGAATAGACGAAGGCTTGGTAGTTTTGAAGTACACGCGTACGCACAGCACGCACACACTCCCCGAGGGGCTTTTTTTACCTTTTTGTTTTTTTAGACCCATTAACGTATTAATTAATTGTCTGTGGTTGAACTTAACTATTACTAGTTACACAGGTCATTGACTTAATAATCAGTATTTACCTTACAATACAGGAAATCGCAGTAATCTGACGATCGATCTGGATTTTCTTAATATTATTCCCGATATTCCAGTCGTAATAACTGATCAAGTCAATTTAAAAATAATGACTTGAGCGGGATTTGAACCCATCTGTATTTTACGAATACATGCACATAAAAAGTTAATTCAATATACTGAAAGCCATTTCAAAATGACTCGGCACATTATATAAAGGATGGCGTAATTAATAAAGATAACCGTTGTATTATTTAACATTGTTTTCTTTCAGAGTGACAGGATTTAGCACTTTGTTTAATATAATAATTTGACGTGGCCCCCAAATATTATGAAAGATGACCGAGCCTTTCTTTTTATCTTTTCACATGTCATCATACGACAAAAGTATTAAAAATTCATTTGTGCTCCCACATTACAACCACCTCATACAGATTTTGTATACTTTTTATGCGACCTTCAAAAGTTTTAAATGTGCCATTAGAATTGTAAGAAGGGCGTGTTGTCATTGCGGAATAAAATTATAACAGGATTTGGGTTGACTACATAAAAAATATATAACTTTCAGTATAATTTGTGATGGTATAAATTCGAGGACACTTTTAAAATTGTCAGATTCAAGTGATTGTGGAAAAAATACTTCACAAACTGAGTAGTGGTTTATAATAATAAGTGTTGTGATTCTCATTAAAATATATGAATAAATCTCTACTGTCACCGACACAACTTAAGAATTAAACTGTTCTTAACACACAACTTAAGAATTGACTCTTCGTTAAAAAATGTTTTTGTTAATTGTTTTTCGACCAGCGTAATAGCTCAGAAGATAAGACGCGTGACTACAAATACTGTGGTCATGGAATCAAATCCCGTTAAAGTAAAAAAAAATTGAATTGATCAGTTATTACAGTTGGGAAATCGGAAATAATATTAATATAATCCCGATCGATTTTCTTGATCCAGGTTTATTCTGATTTCTTGCATTATATTGTGATTATTAAGTCGGTGTCCTGTGTAACTAGTGATAGTTAAGATCACCGAAAGACAATTCAAACGTTGTTTTGCTTAAAAACCCTCTCAAAAAGTACCTCAGGCCATAAATAAAATAAAATTTTCCGGACATAATACTCCATTGATTTGAAGGCTGTCCTGTATGCATTAAGAACATGTCCCTCCGAAGCTCCAACGACGTGTACTAAAGGACGCCCAGTAGAAAGTTTGGGGTACTAATACACTCATAATTTTTTTATGAAAATAAATTTAAAAAAATATTTTCTGAAAATTCTAGATGTTATTATTCGAATATATTTGTCGATATACCCTACGTACTTAAACATAATGTATTTCCTAGGATATTAATCTTTATTTTTCGAAGGACAAGTGTATCCTTCTCACACGACTTGTCCCATGTCACGAAAATACTCGTACGTGCATTTGACCAGCAAAAAAGCAAGTCTATTACCTAATAAGAAAAAAATATTATTACAAAAAGACAGACTCGGTAAACGTAGCACGAGAAAAATAAACCGTTTAATTTTTTTATAAACAGTACTTAATTTATTGCTTCGATATACGACCATTGTATGGTATAAGACCGTTGTACAATAAAAAAGAGATATGCCCCGAGAAGCTTTTTTACAAAAAAACGTGTTAATTAATTGTCTGTCGGTGATCTTAACTATTACTAGTTACACAGGTCACCGACTTAATAATCAGTATTTACCTTACAATACAGTAAATCAGAGTAAACCTGTATTAAGACGATAGATCGAGATTTTATTAATATAATCTCCCAGTTGTAATAACCGATCAAATCAATTTATTTTGTTGACTTGAGCGAGATTTGAACCCATGACCATAGTATTTGTCGCATTATTATATTTATTATGGGAAAAATACATTTGACAAAGGCTAAAGGATTATCGAAGTTCCACTGTAATTAAATACCACCAAACAGTTGAAAAGTCAATTCAAAGATTATTCATGAACCATGTGTATATATTTGTAAACCATTGTTCGAATTACAAGCTGTGTCTTTACTAGAAGATAATGTATAAAAATATCTTATTATAATAAAAAAATGTGTGAATATTATGTCGCAGGAACGTGGCTCTTCCAGAATGAAGTAGATTGTTCAAATTCCATCCTTATAAATAGCATTTTTGATATAATCGATATGACAGAAAGGGTGTGATTTTAATTAAGGCTTCATGAATAATGTATGGAATATTTTCGATCACAATATTAAAGCAAGAATATTTGTCAGTATTATAAGAGAGGCGGACAGATGCATGAAAGAAGATAAGTGCAAGGGGTGTTGGATCACCCTGTGCCTTTGCCACTCACAAATACCACCCTCTAGTAATACATATATAGTATTACACACCACCTTCTAGGACTAGACACTGCTTCAAAGATATCCTCAATTCACGCTCTATAAAATATAACCCGACTTATACCGACCAGTTATTCTTTCTACTGGTGAACTACACACTAATGGTCAAACTAGTTACATAGAAAGAATCTTTTGTTCATAGTTTTAAAACACGAATATATATATGTGTATATATATATATATATATATATATATATATATATATATAAATATATATATATATATATATATATGTATATAGTAGTTATATAGTAATTGAGTTTGTAGAATATTTAATTGGTGACCTCTGGTCCGGGGTCGTTGCGTATATACGGGCCGGAATGCTAGACATAAATTGTCGGAACTGCTGTTCTGTTGTTCGGACTGTTAGGTTGTAAGCCGTGGACGTTCATTGTATATAAATTATATACTTTTCAACCATTAAACTACTCTATACAATGTATTTACACTACGATATTCATGAAAAAAATAGTAACTATTTTTCTATACTCTCTCTACACTATTATTATGTACTTACATTCATAATTGTTATATTTATCTTTATATTAATGAAATACACTCCTCTAAATAGGCTGAAATGACTTGCCAACGAATTTGCGCACCTGGGTGAACTCTTTTCCACCAATTCTGCCACATACAAGACTTGTTTATTTAATAATGTTATTTATTATTCTATATATACTTTTCATTTTTGTTTTAAACCATTTTATTATTATAAATATTTTTGTCTTGTATATAAAAAAGCTCTTATATGGAAATAAATAAATCAATACAACCAGAATATTTAATAATACTCACTATTTTATTGAGAATGTATCATTTCTACAAAATAAGATTAAAGAAACAACTGGTAATACTTTTGGGGTTGTGGGATATCCCAAGAATAAGTTAAAAAAATGTTTTTTTCGACATCGAAAAAAAATTAAATCGAGTTCGGGCCACCATTTTGGAATCAGCTATGTCTGTGAAGTACTCAGTAGTGATTGTAATATTTTTTTTTACACCTACTAAAATATTCTCAGTTGATTGAAGTCCACCTTGAATATTACAATTGGTCAGTATTTTGCGATTTACATTTATATCGAAGCCAATTGAATTATCATCATTAGTCAAATCACTAAATTTATAAAGAAAGCTGTAGAATTCAATGCTGTAAATATAGTTTCATAAAAAAAGATATAAAACGAGAGGAATTGATCACAGAGACGCATAACCGTAATTCATGTGCTCATTGCGTCATTTTAAACAATAGGTATATTTTATGACTGGCTTTTTTGTAGTAAATTTAACTATTAAAATGTCGTTAGTACATTATATAACCGTATATTTATTGGTTTGGTCAGGGTTGACATGAAACGGCCGAGAATTATAGGAGTTTAGAAGACATTAATGGGGACTGTCTGAATAATTGTCACAGTTTCATGAAAATCCTAAATAAACCATTAAATAAACAACAAAATGTTTTGATGTTCTTATAGCTAAAAGTAACAGTATCATTTGCGTAAAATTATTTAATTTAAAATCATCGCAAGATTTGCATAATAATAGCATATTTAATTTTATGTAAAATATAATAATAATATATCCAGTTTGTTATTTATTAAGTATTATTGATTGGGCAAAATAACCCCTTTTGGATTCGTGGTGTTTGCATTTTTAACGAGGTTATTTGAGAATTGAGGCATTGAAAAATCATTAAAAATATGCATTTTGAGAGCTTTTTGATAAAATGCGTTGGTATAAAAATATGATATTAATCTACAATCCTATTTTGAGGTATTTTACAAATCAAGCATATGGGAAAATGATATCAGAATATACTTTTCTCGTGTTGGTTGCTGGAAAATATGTCTTTTACAAGATTTTCCTTTTACTTACACATTTTCAGGTAACATAAAAGAAACGTATTATTTAAGTAACAATTGGAATATTTGAGGTTGATAATATATTACCTTGGAATAAATTAAAATACATTAATATTCATCTAATAGGCCGGTGTACCTGTTGAAGAATTATTGGAATTTATTACCGAGATCAAAATAAATCACATTTAATACAAAGCATTCATTTATTTTTACGAATAAATAGGATTTTTTTTGTAATAAATAAAATAAATCATTCATATTTTGTTCCATTGATTTCGGCTTAAATTTTGACTGGAGATTGACGAATTGTAAATTTCATCAACAGATTGTTTGTCTTCAAATTAATTATTGTATCAAAAGGGATCAATGTGACAATCAATTTCCTTCAACAAGGGTAGTTATTATTAATCAACAGGCTAGGAAAATTATTTATAAAGCTAATATGGCTGTTTTAATGCCATTCAAAAGAGCCAATTGTAAATATTTGTGAAACGCTCTCAAAGACGTTTTTATTACTAAATCATTGTTATTATTAAAAACCTATATTTATATTCATCGAGTGTTTTTCTCTGAAATCAAATTATCGAACGTTGAATGTAAAAAAAATAATCTAATAAATATGGAAATTCCTACAAGGGTTATAACTTATAAGTAGATGAAAGTTTTTATAAATTTCTTGTACATCTTTATCATAATATCATCAAATATTCAGTTGAGTTTAAAAATACAAGGTGTACTTATTAATCAGAGAGAATACTTAAAGGGTAGTTTAATAAATATACTAATTAAATAATTAATTCTCACGGATAATGATTGTATGGGTATTTAAAAGAATATTAAAGGGTTTTTTTTAATTATTTAGTGAGTTGATTGGCTCAATTATTATTTATACGTGTTTCACATATTTATAGACTTTAAAATCTATAGATTAAAATATAATATATACATTTTTTCTTTTTCGCATAAGTGCAATTCTTTTTTAGATTTTTTGAGTCGAAGGAAATATTGTGTGGAAATAAAGCATTAAAGTATCTTTCATACCTTATTTTCTTCATATTATTTATTGCGCATTGCATTGCGAGAAAAGGGATATAATATTTGTTTGATCTTGGCACATCACTCGGATCTGAATGTCCAAACCATATAATAAATAATAGAACTTGTGCATAGATAAAGTAATGGTTGGTTTTTGTTGGTGAATGCCTAATAATATAGCAAAGCAATTCTACTATCGTCTTTACGGTGTACTTTTACGGTTAAATATTATAAAATAGTATATTTACGTCAAAGATAAAAAAAATTAAACTGACTGAATTTTTTTTTGTTGTAAAAAATGATTAATTAATCAATGTATGATGTTAGAATCGTATGGCAACACAGTTCATTTAATTTGCTTAGTTCGTTGACCTTGTTTTATATTGAAGTATAAATAAATTATGTGTCTATTGCAACAAAGCGACAGTATGTTCATAGACGGCGAATGTCTTTTAGTAAAAAAGTGATTGATTGAATAATTGAATATTGGGACAATAGAAGAGATTTGACATGGAGTGAAAGGTTTTGTGGGATATTTGATATGTATGAATATAATCTGATCAAAAGTCACTTCACGTAGAGACAGTAAAGCCTCCCTTCCTTCCAAATACAACCTCACCTTATCGTTTTTGAATGACAATTTAAAACGATATCGGAGCAAATGTTGAATTTTGATACCACGTCCATAGAATTGAATTAAACTGTACAAATTGTCACTGAATTACACTGTACACAACATAAATCAAATAAACAACTGTCTAACTTTCCATCAAATGCCTGAAAACTTGATCCATCAGCTATTATACATATAAATGAAATAATAACCAATTTGACACAGACTTATTGTATATAAAATAATTAGGTACAAATACTGTGGTTATTGATTGGGATCGTTATTGAATTGAAAATATATATATAATTAAATTAATATGGAATAACTATGAAATTAGTCCGACAGTAAACTGTTGACATTAAACTAAGAAAAATTAAGCGCAAAAATATTTATATGACTATAATCTTGAAGCCACATGATCGTGTAATTAATTTTAGAGATGTTTAAATAAAAATAACTGGTCTTCAATCAGTTTATATTATTGTTATACGACCGTGGATTTATTTGGCATTGCTATTTTATTACCAAAGTAAATTGTGAATGAAATAATTAAATTTAATTTCACAAAAATGTCTTTCATTTATTTTATTTTAATAGTTTTCGGAATAGTTTTTAATTTTTTTCGTTTTAGTAGATATAAATACTGCCATGTTAAGCAAAAAAGCACAATCTCAACTGACTTTCTATGTTTATTTTGGTTATATATGTTATTCTACATTACTAGGAAATAGTTTTGATAATTATAAACTATAGAAAAACCATATAAATAGTACAAAAACTACTGTTTGCAAGATAAGAAGATGTAAATCGCACTGGGTTGTTCAACAAAAATTCACGCTAATATGAAATAATAAAAAAAATTAAAAATATGACCAAAAGTTAAGATAATACTTTCATACCTTAGCACGTCAGTACCTATATGAGTATTAATTATTTATTTAGTCAAAGTGAGATGTTTAGACTTAGTAAGACCCAAGTATGAAGTATGAGGGAGAAATTAATTAAATAATACAAATCCTTCAAAATTCTAGTTTCTACACAACGTAGTTTATTTTCGGGGTTAATTAATAAAAGATTAGGGTGAATAGTGAATGGAACTATTGTGTTAAGTTATATAGAATAAATATTATGGCAGATGTGTTTAATGGAAGGCTGTTTTTACCGCAACATGACATTAACTAATTACTAAAAACCACACATCCTTAGAAAATATATTTTTGTGAGATAAAACAAAACCGAGATTTTATTTTATTTTTAGATATACTTGTATCGAAAATCCTCCCCAACAAAAGGTGTTTAATATTACATCTTTCTAGATTTGATCTTCTTAATATAATAATAAAATGATACGATTTTTGGCAGGAAATAAGAGCTTTTCCTATATGAAGCGAAATGGGTATAATTTCATCGACAGAATCCTTGCAAAACTTTGCCATAAATTCTTATAAATATAAAGAAATTATTAAAATCGAATCAAAGCTTTTCATTGTACTCAATAAAACCAATAAAATGTATATATTTTTTGGAGTATATGAATTAGAGTGGAATAACTGATAAGAAAATCGCACCTGCTGCTTTGAATTATTCATATTTATACGACCATGTCTTAAGTTACTCTATTTGACGATTGATTTATTAAGAATTAAATTGTTTGATGTTAAGAAAATTAATTAACTTGTACACGAGTATTGTGTAATTGGAATCGTGGCTTAAGAGATTTTCTATAGCAAAAAGAATATTATTTAATTTCAGGAGTGTATAATATTCGGAAGAAAGTGAGTTCTCTGTTCAAATAAAAAATAAATCAAGGTCTTTGAAGCAGAGTCTAATAAGAATCTAATTTGTATGGAAAGATTGGATTCGCGTAAATCTAATATGCATATGACTATTTTATATTTTAATATTTATTTTCAGAGTGTATCGAGATGGAGGAGGAAGACTTTTTAACCAGTTGGTTTTCGACCAATGGATCCCAGTTGTCTTCTAACTTTTCAAGTTATTTCACCGGAATCCTACCTTCATTGACAACGCCTCTGTTTGACGATGAAGATGATTACACTCCATATTCGGAAAGACCTGAAACTTACATAGTTCCTGCGGTATTTGCCATCATCTTTGTAGTTGGGGTACTTGGGAATGGAACCCTCGTGGTGGTCTTCCTTAGACACAGAGCTATGAGAAATGTGCCTAATACGTGAGTATAAATATTTTATTAATAATAAATTAAACACTAAATTAAAACTACAAAGAAACATTCAAATTATTACAAGGAACTATTCAGAAAGACGCACTACACTAAGTTTTTACCTCATAGCAATGTTATTTTCAATAAAAACATATATACTGCTTGATACATTTTTATAGAAAATTTAATTGCAAACATTTCATTTCTACATTATTTTGTTATATTTTTAATAGTTTGGTCAGGATTTACACGAAACGGACGAAAAGTAGAGTAACATACTTTGTTTTGTCGTAGTCGGGCTCTGCAACGATTTCCTTTATTATTTGATTATTGTATTATTTTGTCTGATATTTAAACAAAATATTAGATTATATCATACATCAATTATTATATTCATAGGACAAACTATTAAGTTGTTAATTAAGTTAATGCATATTACTACATAATAAACCAATATTAGAAAAATGTAAGCCGCGCAGTGCTCTACAATTGTCAGCAATCCAAAACCTGTTAGCTGAGGTTTGTTTATTATTAAGAGATTTTTTTCTTATCTCAAAATAAATATTTTTCTTTAAGAATACACAGTTTGAGAGTCGTCAATTATTGGATCAAATGAAATTTGCAACAATTGACATTCAAATTGTTGGAGCTATGAGCCGCCGAAATGTTTACAGCAATAACCGATTATAATTAAATATAAATTTTATTGCATAACATATTTGGAACACATTTTGTATATTTACAAACAACATTCAACTATTTTTCTTGTATAAAATAATTAATTAACGATAAAAAATTATATTACAGTTCAACGAACTATGCCAAATTACATAAACAAGATTGCCATACGATACTAACATAATCACTCGTTAATAATAACAGCAGATTCTCAAACTGTTGTAATGTTCTGTTAATATCTGAAAAATCAAATAGTATAATACATTTTACCACATAATAAAAATGTAAGTAAGCCGAGCAATTCTCTACAATTAAATAAATATACAGGTTGAGATTATTAATCCGAAATTTAAAAAAAATGGGTATAATTTGAAGGAAAGTAATTATTTTTTAATAAAAATTTTCATTTACTCATCTTCAAATTACATATTTTGACTGAAAAATGTCTACATAATAATACAAAAATTCAATCAAATTTAATTTCACCGTAGTCATTCTAAAAATGGTCATCCATTACAGGGTGTCCAAGCTCCGTAATAATTTAATTATTTTTTTATTCCTAATTGGAAATACTTTTTTTTAATTTTCGATGCCTCGCCTACTTTTAAAAATCCATATGTTTAATAAAATTATAAATGAAATACCTAATTATTTGGTTACATTTTTGTGAATGTACAATTTTAAGGATAATATAATCATATTTTTTTTACAATTTCTAGTAATATTGTTGGAGAAAATTCTTGTATAAAATGTGTGAAAATCCAATACTGTTTTGATATGATATTTCGAGAGTCCATTGTGTCCTAAAAATGTCACAAAAGATCATTGTTGTGCTGAAGGTATTTACAGATACAGTATTTCACAATGCATTTCTTTGACATTGTTCGATTCCCCAAAGTATTCAGTTACCTATATAAGTATAATTATAACAATAGAAGCCTATTATATAGATTATGTACGTGTAAAGTGCGATTTAATGTATTCCTCTCGACGGATTTGAAGTATTAGCAGGGAATTAGTATACAAGACTGTAAAAGTGCAAGGGTTAAACAAGTTAAGTGATTCGATGCAACCAACTTTACACACGCTTAACTATGTACTTACTACTCCATATTAAAATTAATTGGAAAACTTGTTATTCATCTTCCGTTCCAGCACGTATAATATTTATATAAAAGCATTTATGATATTAAATAGGAGTGGATATGACAAGGAATTTATTTTTCTATTTTTAATAATTAAGTAATTTTTTTATTAAATACATTTGATCGGTTATCACGCCTGGGAGATCGGGAATAATATTAATAAAATCCCGATCGATCGTCTTGATCCAGGTTTACTCTGATTTCCTCTATTGTATCTAAATACTGATTATTAAGTCGGTGACCTGTGTAACTAGTAATAGTTAAGATCACCACAAGACAATTAATTAACACGTTGATAAATAATAATGTTTGAACTTTTCCTATTTTAAAACGTAAACATTTCGGCGGGCCATGGCTCCAACAGAGTCATTGCGTCTTTTTGCCATTTTATCTTACTAATGATTTTCAATTTCCATAATAAATTATTTTTTGCAACAAAATGATTCATAAGACATATTCCTAAACAAATTGTCAATATATTTTCCTATAAGAGAGACACGAAAATAAATTATTCAAGCTGTTTTCATCGTATAAATATATTAAATAACAATTTAATCCCGTTCATATCCCCGTATTAATATCTAAAAATATTTTGGAGTAACGCAAAAGAAATCAAACGATATATTATTTTCACAATCTATTATTTTCTAATACCATAATAAATATGGGGTTGAATTTTTTGTTACCAAAAAAAATGTTGTCCCTTAGTATCTTTGAAACATACATTAATTCCGAGACATTAAGCATTTTCGAGACGTAAGTAAGTAGGTATATGTATCTATAATAGAATCTGAGATGAGTGGTCACCCTATTTTGTACGTACAGCATTATTAAAATGGTGAAAGTTGTTTAAATATACGTATTGTGTTCAAGATAGATTTTAATCTCGCCCTAGTCATCGTTTCCGTGGTGTAGCGGTTATCACATCTGCCTAACACGCAGAAGGCCCCCGGTTCGATCCCGGGCGGAAACATTTTTTAATTTTTTTTTAATCAATTAACGAGGCATACACTTGTATAAATACTATTTTCAATCACACAATTATTATTATCATCTTGTAAAATGAGTTCAAATACAATTATATGGATTATTTTGCACCTGGATTGAAGCGAGGGAATTTATAAAAACGCGTACCGATTTTAAAAATTGGAATAAATTGAATGCTTTTCTTTATTTTATGAAAATAAATCAATTGTGTTTTCAACGAAGTGTTCCAAACAGACATGCTTGTTTTAAAAGTCCACAAACACATATTGAGAACAATTTAAATAACATGACCCACAATGATTATAAGGGAAGGATTATTTATGGTAGAAATCTAGTAGTATTTAAATGAGGCTTTTTTCCTTTATTGCCTCGCTCAGTTTATTTATTTATTTGCATGCATACATTACAACCACCGTAACTTTACAGGCAATCCATTGAATCAAACAAAACAAAAATAAAAAAAGCATAAATGATAATAATAATATTCGGCTATTGGTGTAAACATTTCAGAGGGTCATGGTTCATACGATCTGTCGATGTAATCAGTGTTGCCATTCAGCATACATGATAGCTGTCACTGGCGAATTCCAGCTGTCACTGTCAGTCTGACAGTTGGATTACATGGTTTTGACAGCTGGAATAAATGAATTTGACAGTGACAGCTAACAAAACCAATTAATCCAGCTGTCAGACTGACAGTGACAGCTGGAATTCGCCATTTTGACAGATGATTTAATCATGTAATATTGACAACTATCATGTATGCATTTTACTGAATACGACTGTGAAACTGTACAATAAATTATTTTCAAATGAAAAATAAGTTTTTTTTATATTGTTGCCACATCACAAAAACTCGATGAAAAATTGTAGAAATATGCATTTATTTATTATCGCTTAATGCGATTTAATATATGGCAACACTGAATGCGGTATTTTTGTTCTATATTTGAAACGTTCACTTTTTGTTTTTGTTGGTTTGTTGTTATAAAACTGAACGCCTCGTTTAAATTATTAGTCCTTCAAATCAAAGCAGTCCTTGTCCCAAATGCAGAATGGGGTTGTATTTATTATATTTGACATTAATCAGGATTCACATAATAATTCCGTCAAGGCGCATTTGTTACACATCAATCAACACCATCGAAATATTATACAAGTGCTAAAATACATACATATATGCGTGTTTATTTAAGGTTTAATTATAATGGTTGTTTGAGACAAAGGATAAAAAGGTTCGATTGGCCCATTGCCAGAGGCAACTCGTAAAAGGTTTCGGATTTCAATGTTAATTAATGGATCGGCTTTTCAATTTCGAATCCAATTATTGGTTGGGTTACCGCAATCATAATATATTGATAATTATAATAAAAAAAAATATTCGCCCAACGTGGGGCTCGAACCCACGACCCTGAGATTAAGAGTCTCATGCTCTACCGACTGAGCTAGCCGGGCTTTTGCTGCTGCTGACAAAATATTCAAAGACATTCGTTCAAAGAAATCCTCTGACACAGAATCAATTTTTAGATATTATAATATGTATTTTCTAATTTGATCGTTTGATGTAAAACCGGTCAAAGCTGTTATTATTTATAAAGAGCATCTCACCTTGAAGTATTTTGATACGATTGAGAATGTTTTTGGTTGTTTATATGAAAAAAGATGATGTTACAAGATCAAAGTGATTGTTTGACATGTTACAATTTCCTCATCTGCTTTATAAAGCGACTTTTTTATACATGTAAACAGATTTTCGTATTGACAAATGAATGAACTTGTTGATTTAATTAATTAAAAAGGATCCTCCTCTACAAAAAACTTTTTTTTTCACATTTAATTGATAATTGTGATAAATAAATTTAACATTTATGTGACTTTTCAATCAACCAATCACTTAAAATACCCACCACAATTTTAAAATGGGTAAATATACGTCACAAAATAATAACCAAACTGATCTAAACGTCACATAACCAAGATGGCGCATAATCAAAATGGTTGCAGGACTTTTGCTCCACCCAGAAACAAGAAGTATTCAATTTTTGAAAAACATACAATTTTAATATCACCAATCATAGCTATTTGCGGTAAGGTGCACTTTGTCTTTAATTATCGGTTCATGTTTAATTGTTAAAATGCTGTCTACTATTATAATTATGTCCCATATTTATAGATGCTCAAAACTGGTTTCAAAATTGGACACTGCAACGGTTAGATTTTTTAATAAATATAAAATTACTAGAGTAATTTTAATTGAAATTTTCAATTTGTTAATGTTTTGTATGTTCTGTTTGGTTTTTAATAGGACGGTTCTTTTTTGAGTTTTGATTTCATTTTTGCTTTAAATTTGTTTATTTTTCTAAGAAGTTTGAATTTCCAATGTAAATTATAAATACAATAATTTGATACGGTTTTCACACGGTGAAAACACTCACATCACAATAATTAAAAATGCGAGTCTCCCAATAAATACTGTTTTTTGAGAATTATCGTTTATTATGCATTATTTTGTAGGGTTATTTTTAAATTAATTTAATATTATTATCATTAAAATAATTATATTTTCTTCCATTTGGTATCACCCGTTGAGGTTGAGGGAAGGACCCGTACAGACATATAATATACACACACTTAGACAATTATATATATTATATTTATTATTATAAATGTAATCGTTGTAGTCAATGAACTTATTAATAATTTCTATAGAAGTATCATGCTTAATGTTTTCATACATTGGAACATGGACTACTACATGCGCATTTTGTAAATGGGTTTTTATTTTTTTCCCATTATTTCTCTAATTTAATAGTATTATTCATGTCAAATTTAAATAAAACATCCTCATGTTAGTTATAGGTAAAAAGATTTATACACTCTGTACACCTAAGACTATTTCCAAGGATGTATTGTTCTATCAATCATTGTAAAAACTTATGCATATTATATAATTGTAATATATAAGTGACAGATAAACTTTGGTGATTAAATTCATCGTTTTTGACTTGTTTTAAAGAGTATTATTGTCGCAAAACGAGTTAGGGAGTCCACTTAGGTTACGTTAGGTGTCCTCTACAACTTTTCACAGAGTATACTTATTGTAGTGATGATTATTTTCAACAGGTACATCTTCTCCCTGGCCTTGGCAGACTTGCTGGTGATAATAACAAGTGTTCCCTTCGCCTCGATGATATACACCCTGGAATCTTGGCCATGGGGCGGTGCCTTGTGCAGACTTTCTGAAAGTGCTCGAGATGTGTCTGTTGGTGTTTCTGTATTCACACTGACGGCACTTTCAGCTGAAAGATATTGCGCCATCGTTAATCCCCTGAGGAAATTACAGGTAATTATTATATTAATACAACTACCGGGTGTTAGTGAAAGTGGTTTATTCATTTTGGAGCACCGCGTATCTGTTTCCGTGGTGTAGCGGTTATCACATCTGCCTAACACGCAGAAGGCCCCCGGTTCGATCCCGGGCGGAAACATTTTTTTTTAAAATTTTTAATCAATTAACGAGGCATACACTTGTATAAATACTATTTTCAATCACACAATTATGATTATCAACTTGTAAAATGAGTTCAAATACAATTATATGGATTATTTTGCACCTGGATTAAAGCGAGGGAATTTATAAAAACGCGTACCGATTTTAAAAATTGGAATAAATTGAATGCCTTTCCTTATTTTAAGAAAATAAATCAATTGTGTTTTCAACGAAGTGTTCCAAACAGACATGCTTGTTTTAAAAGTCCACAAACACATATTGAGAACAATTTAAATAACATGACCCACAATGATTATAAAATATTTTAAGGGAAGGATTATTAATGGTAGAAATCTAGTAGTATTTAAATGAGGCTTTTTTCCTTTATTGCCTCGCTCAGTTTATTTATTTATTTGCATGCATACATTACAACCACCGTAACTTTACAGGCAATCCAATGAATCGAACAAAACAAAAATAAAAAAAGCATAAATGATAATATTATTTTATTAGTAAAACATTCATTTGTTAACGAATTTAATGAAATTTTTGTATACTTATCGAAAATTAACGACGGTAATCATCCTGAAACAATCGAATAACGTGACATTGATATGCCACCACTAAGCAACGTAGCCGCTACACAGCCGCAACGCAACGAAATTATATATTAGTTTTCAAAATAGCATTTAATCAACCAGCGTAATAGCTCAGGGGATAAGAAGCGTGGCTACAACTATGAGTTCAAATCCCACTCAAGTCAATTAATTTTTGAATTGATTTGAACGGTTATTATAACTGTGAGATCGGAAATAATATTAATAAAATCACGATCGATTCCGATGATCGAGGTTTACTCTGATTTCCTGTATTGTAAGGTAAATACTAATTATTAAGTCGGTGACCTGTGTAACTAGTAATAATTGGGATCACGGTCAGAAAATGAATAAACACATTTTTAAATAAGCTTCTGATGTATGTATTATATACTGTAACTTGTGTTGTAATATTTTTTGTGTTAATCAGCCGTCGAATTAACAATCTCATTAATTATAATTACGAAGAAAATAATATTGTGTCTGATAAAACCTGATAATTGAACGAGGCACAAAGAGCGAGTTTGTTTTTTGTGAGATTCAATTAGCTTTGTTCGCAAATAATAAGGAGCTGTTTTTCTTTTATAAGGAGTGTCGTTACTGAATGATAAATGATAATAATGTGTATCTGTTTCAGACTCGGCCTCTGACAGTGTTGAGTGCGTCTTTAATATGGCTCTTGGCAATGGTGTGTGCTCTTCCTGCAGCCATTGTGTCTGATGCTGTTCCCATTGAACTCGGCCGTAACCATACTATTTATGTATGCTCACCATTCCCAGAGGGACCATACAAGGAGACCTATACTAAGTAAGTTATAATTACTTCACACGCCATCAACGACCTACAATCAATTAAAACATCTTACCCTCTTAGAATACTAGTGCAGTGGTTACACCGTACAAGTTACTTGCCTGCATTTGCCGCGTCCACTAGCCCTGCCTTAAGCTTGGGATTCCTAGGCGTGCGTCGCCGGAAACGTACATCGTAAAGACGGTATAGTAGTGTTCATCCCACTTTACCGATGGAGGTTTGTGTGTGTTGGTGATGTAGCGAAAGTGTATGTATAGGTTTGGACGCACTGTGTATGTTTGTTAGTAAGTGTATAGTAGATTTACTCATTATATAAGAGCGTGAACGTAGTGCAGTTTATTAGGGCTTTAACATTAGGTTGGGTTAAAGAGCAGGAGGGATAGTATCGGAAATACTATCCAGCAAGCCTGTGGGTAAGAGAAGGCAGGGTAGACCTAGGCTAAGGTGGGCGGACGAGTTCTATAAGGTAGTTAGGAGTTTAGGTATTAATAACTGGAGGAGCATTAAGTGGAAGATGCTGGTGCGGGAAGCCTTGGTTCATCACTGAACTGGAGTGCTTATGATGATGATGATGAAGTGTATAGTACACAACAAAAACATCTGTACAATCCTCAACATTACAGTTAGTAAAATTAATATTACAGAGTAATTTATTTATTTTAATGAAGTGGTATTGCATGATTTTTTAAAAAAAAGACAAATTCAATTTATTGGGGTGTTTTTTAATAAATTTTTCGATTTCGTGGATTATTTGAACTAACCATTTTGCTTCCGACTATACAATAGTTGCGATGAAGAGTGTTAAGGAGACATGTTGACAGGCAGACGGCTAAGCAGTCACTAACTCACATATTAAACATGTACGTACACTCTCCCTACTTCACTAACACACAAACCTCCATCGGTAAAGTTGGATGAACACTACTATAATAGAGTTGCTTTGTTGTACTTTTGATTATTGCATTTTGTTAGCTAATGGCGAGGCACTAATTAACAAAAAAACCGATCAAAAGTACAGCAAAGCAACTCTATTACCGTCTTTACGGTGTACCTTTACAGCAACGTACGCCCAGGAATATGTATATATAATAAAGGTGGTTTCCCAGGCCATCCCACTTCTCTATGCTAGATCTACCAAGTGACTCGTTTACGGCGACGCTCGCCTAGGAATCCACCGCTTTACAGTCTATTTTACCTACAAACAATAAAAACATACACCGTATGCACCCTCTTAAGGCCGGTTTCTTCAACTCGTGTCATTCGGCGTTTTATGCGCAAAATGCGTTTCTTCAACTGTCAAATCATAGTTCTCCAATATCGACGTGCTATAACTAAATTTCGAGCTCGTGCTATATTCCTTGATGTTTAGTTCAAGAAACTGGACCTTACAGTCTCTTTTAGGATTTTTACTGTGGAATCGTATAGTGCTGTTATGCGGTGGTTACACAGTCCTAGTTAATGACACGATAATGGATGACAAGCTGCAAGTATGATGCTGGTTAATACAAACTTCTTGGTTTTAACTTGCCTGGCCAAAAAGCATTGTGTAACCAAACCATTATGTAGAAATAGGTCAGTAGCTGTTAGGCTAGTTACTTCAAACTTTTTGTTTTCACTGGCAACTTGCCCTCCCCCCACGCCACCAATGCCCAATCGGTAGTCAAGGTAACTGTTAAATTTCAAGTCAAAAAATGTACTTGCTAGTAAACTGTCCACTGCGAGACTGTGTAACCATCTCTTTTTTTAAATCTAAACTATTGTTTTCAATAAAAAAATCACCCCTTCACATGGTTCCGGTATTACAAATTGTATAAGGTAAAAAACTGAAGGGAGTTTGTCATAATAATATCAGCATCAATCATAGCCTAGTTTTCTGAGGAATCTCTTGTATACCGCAAAAAATAACGCCATTTTTTATATATCTTAATCTGTATCCGATCGCATGTAACATATGGGCGAGTATAAATAAAAAATTACACAATTAGACTGCTTGAATCACACATTTGAAATATTTTTTAAATAATAAATATTTAATTCTACTAACTTGCAATTCCAATATGCGCGTCAAGGCGTTTTGGGAGTTGATGTAATGGTCGGATAAAATCCAGCATCGTCACATAAAGTCACGAACGTAAAATCACTTTACACTGTATATAAACCGCATACATTGTAAGGAAATTTTAAAATATACAACCACGAAAGCCTTAAAACGGATATACATATTCTATTTTGGGGCTAATAAGCCGCAGTACATAATGGGGGATTTATTTATTTGGGGTACTTTCATTTGATGCTCTCAATCGAATCTTTCATTCAAAAGAATAATATTGGCACAATCATTACATAGGATCGGATTTAATCACATGCTGTTTAAAATTTAAAAAAAAGAAGATTTTCGCTACATTTTTATTTAGTTACTTATAGTATTTTACCATAACCGTGCCAATAAATTATTTGAGCTTTTAAAACTTTATGGAAATGAGAAATGTATGAAGACGAAGTTTTATTAATTCAATATACATAATGCAAATCGGAAAAAGAATATCTATAGAAATATTAAAAAAAACATTATTTATTGAAAATCAGTATAATGTATGTATACAGGGTGGAATTGAATAAACTGAGAGTATTTTAGGGGTGGTATCGCAAATACAAGCGAAAAAAATATTTTTATTATTTATTAAAATTGAAAAAAAAATACAAATGCGACAGTCAATACTGAGTACTTAACAGAAACAGCTGATTCCAATGATGGCCCAGTCTATTCAAAAAACACTGTACATATATTTTTTTTAAATAATAAAAAAATGTATATTTAATATATTTTCTCAGTTAATTCAATTCCACCCTGTATAATAAAATGAATAAGAGGATAAAATACAATTAACGGTTTCAATTGTTAACCTTACACGTACAAACCAATTAATTAATTAATGTAAATGTATTAATAACGCGTAATTATGTGAAATAAATAAATTTGGTTATACGTTATCCGGGTAACCAGTATTTGCACTTTGGCCTCCTAGGTTTAATTATAAGGAAAGGCGTGTAATTTTTGGAGGATTGATGATAATTTGAGTGGAATTTATGGGAAAATATGTAGTATGAATTAATTTGAAAATGATCCAGCAAAAAAAAAATCCAGCAAAACATCATGAAAAAAAAAATCTCAATTCTCGTGTTGAAAAATTGAAAGCGTACTTGAGACTTTTTAAAATTGAGTTGGATGAAAAATAAGCTATTTAATTAAAATTTGCAAGTTGAAATGCAAACATGTGTTACTTCCAACTTCCCCGTACTTCTTCTCAAACAATCATTTAACTCACTTTCCATAATAAACTTACGTATTGTTTTAATACGATTATGAAAGCTTTCACAATTTATTAGATTTATATTAACACATTGTTTAGAACAAAATCCTTACTGAGATAACGAATGTCTTCTGTAATATTACAAGACAACTTCGCATTAGTTTCGTTAATCTCTTGTGAGAAATACAACATGACAATGGAATCTCATTTTGTTTTATTAATAACTACACACACTGTATATTTGATCGGTGGGTGAAATTTATAACAAATAGCTTGGGTATCGAATAAATATCCCAGGTGGAATCTCTGGAGACGAGACGACCAATATTTACCCGAAAATGGATCCCGAAAAATTGAAAGGAAAAGAGTTTGATGGTGGTTGACAGAAACAAATAGATGTGTCATATTGCTAACCAGAACCCTATGTTAAAAAAGAACATTATAATATTTATTGATTCTCGGAAATAACTCAACCATGCACAATCTCTCAAAATGTCAGATTGCATTCGTTGGCTATTTATTTTATACAATATATTGCTAGAAATACCAGGGTCGGTTTTTCCATGCTTAGTAAATTTGTAATATGTTACTCATCAATATTTCATTAATCATAACTTATAGATAGGTTTGTTGGTGACGTCATTAACAAAGTCACACAATGAGTGCTACTTACGCCCATGGGCGTTAGTTTTTGAACATTAGTTGTGTGAATTGCAAATAATTGATCGATTAATGTCAAATCAGATCGCAGAGTTCATAAGTCGTCGATCGTTAATAAGTTTAAAAATATTTAGATATAGCTTGTGTTAATTTAGTAATAATTATTAAAAGAGTAAAATTGCACATTAAACTCAAATGACGGATAAATTGTAAATACATTTTTTGTGTAAATCACCCATAATATTTCTCAATGGATTAAATTCTTGATGAAGTCTCTTTGTTAATTTTAAATAAAGCACATATTTACACAAATTACGCAATAAAATATTAATGAAAATAATAATGATTATGTTATAATTGTTACAATTTAATAAAAATATAACTGTATGCAATGAATGTATATAGAGATGACAATAATACTTATAAAGGCGACAATAAATGTGGGGAACCAGCAATTAGTCGCTTGGGGCACTGCTTCTACCGCCTCGCCGCCTCGCTAATTCAAATTCTATTCCGTGTACATATATTCGAATATATGATGCAATATTTCAGGGCGTTTCTATAGATAAATGACTGGACTTATATATCAAGGAACTCAAGTATTATAGTGACATAGTAATCTATTTTGACAAAACGAAACATTTTGTAACAAATCAATTTCAGAATTGTTACTTATAAGATACCGCATAAGTGGCTAAATGCGTGTTTAGTTCAAGTGTATCAAGTGGCCAAAAACATGAGTTACCTGGCAAACATTATACTGTAAACATGTCTCTTCATATCTTCAGTTATATTTCACAGTAAAATGGGTAAATGCATTGTTACTACATGTCATATGGACTCAAACATACACTCAAATACATCTAGCCTCACTTTTTACCAAACACTACTTCTTTAAAATATTATTGCGTTTTAATCGCCAATATATCTTATATTTATATCTATGCTTATAAACTTACCGATGCCACACACATGAGTTGGTGTTTCTTGTCTCTCTGCCAATGAGAGAAATTTATACAAACACGAGCGCCAATCAGTGTAAAGCGCTTCTCTCATTGGCGGAGATACATTAAGATGCACTACATGTCTGTGTTGCGCCTTATGGATCAGAGTTATAGTGTAATTTGACATACAATTATTATTCTGCATGTATATCCTGTTGAACCTGTCACGTATAATCCTGGGTAACGAGTGATAATATTAGTAGTCGACGAGGTCTGGAAATATGACACAGTGTAGAGAATAGTGAAAAGAGGATTGACCTGGATTTTGTGTGAAGCTTTCCCTCATCTTTATTAATAACATTACAGTATTGGTTAGTTCATAATATTGTGTACCCGTGATTAATTTAAGCCCTTGTAACATCGATTGCTGAAAGGTTGTGTTAATTCCTCAAATCTCTTTCGACAGAGCTTAACATAATAATATTATGTACTGCAAACAACACAGTCAATACATAATATATGAAAGGATCAGAATCAAAAGCTCCAAAATCCGTTGTAACAAGCAAACCTAGTCCAAGTAATGAAGTGTTTTGACGTATTCGAGATCTGCAACGATTTCCTTTATTATTATTTTATTTCAACTGTTTGATATTTACACAAAACATTATATGATATACATCCACACACATCATACATCAATTATTATATTCATGGGACAAACTATACACTTGAATTAAATTTTATTTTATTAATATTATTATGTTATAAGATTGATCTGTTAGTATCAGAAAATTTATTACAAAATAATAAAGCCATATGTGTAATAAAAATTCACCTGCCTGTTTTTCACCCTCTTGGCATAGGTTTAGTTATAAACAATATTTAAAAAAACCTGGAATTGTTAGTTTTAGATTCTGAAGCACTCGTATATTATTTTTGTGGTGATTTATATGTGAAAATTTAAACAACAATCCGTATTTTTGCCATACATAATTATTCAACATTCCTCGCAAATTCTGATTTATTAAAAAATATCATATTATATTAAAAAATATAATAACATAACAAGTCATTGTGAGTAAGTTTTCTTGTTTTTATTCATATCACATTCTTTCACTCGATTTTAATTCAGAAATGGTGGAAATATTCTTAGGTCCAGAAAAAAAAATTAATTGTTATTTAAAAAATATCATCATTCGTATCTCCATTTTATATATTATAAAAAAGATGTTAAAAAATATGTTGTTAATGTGTAGTAGTATTTAAGTTTGCGTCTTAAATCAGTTTATTATATCTCTCCTCTAAAATTTGGCAAAATGGATTTACAATGTAATTCGACGATATATTATTTCTCAATACATACATATTATGAAAGAGTATGTATGAATTAAATTTCTTAAAATTTGATAAATTCTAACCTTACATAAGCAATCTAAAAACGTAATAATCCATCAATATCTTAGTGAAATCTCAATAAAATATCTTTTAAATTCAGCATCGAACAGAAATTATAGGATGTTCTTATTGGTATAATACGAATTTAAAAGCGTAATTGCGTTTCCAAGGCTCTTTGTTGATTGCTTCCAGTTGTTCTGCGGTTCGTTATTTCAGGATTACAATGAAACTTAACAGACAACTGCACTCTAATTTAATTTTTTTAAATTACAATGAGGTGAAAATAAAAATTAACTATGATAAGATCACAAAGAGAGTGATGTTGATTAAATTTTGTTGTACATTATCACACGGCTGTAGTTTAACACAATATCTAGAGTTTTACTTATAATGGAAAAGTTTTCCCCCTTCAGCTTGTGCACGACAACTTTGTGTGAGGTTTTGAATAAATTATTAATTTAATATTTCAACTATGCCTTCTTTGCTGAGTTGATATGATTTCGATATATGTTAAAAAGAGATATTATTTAACCATAATTAAGGAGGAGTAATGGAAATGCGGCCTTTTGATCTTTAGGTTGTCGTATTCTACAATAGGAAAATAAATATTGATTTTTAATAATATTAAAATATAAAATTTGCTAATTAATTAATTTCGCTACAAGAAATTAAAGATTTCAGAATCAAAAAATCCCAAATCCAATCCAAATTAAATGGATTTAATTCAGGATTTTTTTGTACATTATATAACACCAAAATATAGTCGTCATTGATTTAAATCACGATCGAATAATCGGTTATTGAGACTAAATTAATAAAAATCTCGATCGATCGTCTCGATACAGGTTTTCTTTGAATCCCTGGATTTTAAGGTGAATAATTTACCCGTTTAACTGTAAAGATGACAGGTAAATTTGATAGCCTAATACAATGTTCTTTCCCCTAAAATCTCATAAAAAGCCCCTCGGATAAATAAAGAATAAAAATTAGGTGAAAAGAATATTTTTTGTTATAATTATAACCAATATTTGAAAAAATAGGATTTGAGAGCTCCGGTCTGATTATTAATATTTATAAATATATTTTATGATAATTATAATAGTCCAATAGATCGTTTTTTTTGTATTGGATTACTGCTGTTTTATTTTATTTGTTTTTTTTAATGTTTTATATGTATGGGATAATTATTTAATAATTTGATGTCATAGGATTCTAATAAAATATTTCAATACAATCGATGCAGTGTCCAATTTTAAAAACCACCCCTTCGGCTTAAAAGCTACCAATTCAACGTTTATTTTTACAAAATAAAAGGGTTACGGCTATACTGTTTTAATTAATAACGTATGCATATTATAACAGTTTATCAAACTCAAATTAAATGTCAAAAACATTCGCCCGAATAACGAAATCTCGTTATACGGTTTCCAAAAAACTTTTTGGAGAAGTTGTTTCATAATTGAATTATAAAGTGCGTGTGTGAATTTAATTATTTCAAATTGAGTGGTGATTCAATGTTTTCCACTGTCGAAAATTGCACGGTTTGATTGGTTGTTTTGTGTAGTCAATTGACACATTTTTTTGTTAGTGTGATGATTGATGGGTTTTTACGTTGAAAGTTTTTCGTAATGAAAAGAAGTCCAGACAAAAGCCTTTAATTTAGGTCATCAATCTCAGTAAATTAAATGAAATTGATATTTCCAATGGTATGCGCGCCCTTTGAAAAGATTCCGATGTCTTGTACTGAAAATATATGAATTCGGCAGGTACAGAAGAATCTCGATAAATCGGACAAAACGTAAAAAAATATAAAGTTTCATCGTATGTAAACAATTTTTGCGCAGTTTTTGATTAATAGTAGAGAATCTTATAAATTTTATTTTCATGTATTTTTTTACGAAATGTCGTAATATTTAGCATGTGTCTATGGAGTTGAAATCTATGGTGACATGACGTCATTCTGGAGAGAAAAAGGTGGTTGTAATGAATGACATCATGCATACATACATTTCTAATCAAACCATAGATACATTCTAAATAATGGCTGGATTTCTGAAAAACGTATCTACCCTTTACAACCGATATATTGGCAGGCCATAAAACTGGATGTATAAATAAATATCAAGATAATGGACCAAGTAGACGAGTCTGAGTAAGACAACAATAATTGTTTAAATGTCAGATAGAAGTGTACGCTTTATCGGAGTAAGGCCGATACCACCGATATATTAGCAGCCACACAATTCAATGTTTAAATATCAAGAGGAGGGACCAAGTAGGTGAGTCTGAGGGAGACAACATTAATTATTTAAGCGCTAAATGTCAATTCTCGCTCTTCATTACTGTTGTTTAAAAATTGTAAATCACCTTCACTCATAAGCTTGGTGCGTCATCTTTATATTTGTATAAACAGTTGTATGGCCTGCTAACATATCGGTGGTATCGATGTACCGCGTGAATCGGGGAATTTTAAATTTATTTTAATATACTTCTTCCTCCAATTAGTCCGATATATCGAAATTCGCAATATAATTTCATTATTATTCACTTCAGGTATTCGTTTAACCAAATTATCAAAGGAAACACGACAAAAAGCGTAATGTGTACAATTTATAATTTATTTCCCCTGTAATTTATGTGCTTTCAGCGGACTAAATGTATGTAAAATTACACGGTAATTCAACGGTATATAATTGAAAATGGTTATTTTATTCCTTAACGATGAAAGTCGTTTTGTATTAAATTAGAGAGCACTTAACGTGATGGAGGCTCTATTTATATTAACGAATATCCTGTTTAGTGATATTGATTTAATTTAAAGTGTTGTCTTTTCAGATGCAACGTGATTGCAAAAGCCTTGATATATTTCCTGCTGCCATTATCAGTGATCGCCTGCTTCTATGTCCTTATGGCCAGAAGGCTTCAAGCAAGTGCCAGAGAATTACCAGGTGCCCTAAATGGGGCTCAAAGTGCATCCCAGGCAAGAGCAAGGAGACACGTGGCCAGGATGGTTTTGGCTTTTGTACTAGGTATGTTGTTTATTAATTAATTAATCGGCTTAAGCATATTATTAGGTTAAATTTAATAACAATAAAAAATATTTGAGAATCTTTGCATTTTTATACATGGCGTTTCGGAGGCGGTGGTTCTCAAACTGTCTGACTAATAATTTATTTAAATAAATTATCTTCACTATCACACTTTGCAAACTTTATACAGAGTGATTTAAATCATTGACATTATTTTAAGTATATGCCAAAATGTGATTAATTAATATTTAAACACCTTGGGTGTCGTGTAAGCTACTGCCATTTTTATTTTGGATTGATATGGACAGCGGTTTGTTATTTTAAGTGAAAATAAATATGTTACCACTAACAGTAGATCCAAATTGTGAAATATTAAACCGTAGAAGATGAATTATTAATCGTAAGGGATTGCCTGAAAAAAGGCGGATAATCGAAGAAGCCTTTTTATCTGTAAAACGACTTTTCTGAACGTTAAGTTCTCTTTCGATCATTAATATTTACCTGTTATGTTTTAGTAAAAAAATAATTAAATGTAATATTTTTGAAATTATATTGGTTCTCCTTAATAATTGAAACAAAAAAAAATAACAGAAAAAAAGATTAGGAAAACAATTTAAAAAATAATCAAAAAAAGAGAAAAATAGCCCCTTTTAATGATGAAATGGTTATTTTCTAGTGAATACTGATAGAATGATAAATTGAAATAAAAAATGATGTTCGCCCAACGTGGGGCTCGAACCCACGACCCTGAGATTAAGAGTCTACTGAGAGTCTAAGAGAGCTCTACCGACTGAGCTAGCCGGGCGTTGACTATGGGCGACAAAATACTGAAATTATTCAAATTAACTGAAAAAAGAGTTTTTTGTAGAGACTTGTATTTATTTATTATTCGAAACAGTAGACGAGGTTGAGTGTGGTCTTGTAATAAGTGGCAAGGGTCGTAGATTAAGTGCTGTGATTTTTTTAACGACCATCGTCGCCTGAACATTTGTATTTTTTTTCGAGAATGTCTCTCAGGGAAACGTATAAACTAAATGTATATTTCAGCATTAAATGTGATTGATAATGTTGATATTCGGATAAAGATCTTGAAGAGAGGTTCACCGTAATGTGTCCGTTCCGGTGGAAATATTTGCAAGGAGACGTAGTTTTTGACTGAAGAAGAACCTTCGGGCGTTTTTCATTTACATTCTAACAAACTATGGGTGAATACTAGGATAGGACAGAATAGGTTTCAGCCGCTCCTTCTCAAATGAGTTCTCTTTTTACATTGAACGGACAAACTGAAAAGGCTTTTTATTATTCAAGAGGCACCTGTAAGTGGAAAGCGGCCGCCAATATTGAGGAACTATTGCCTCGACTTTCCACATCATCTGTCCTTCTTCATACTCATTTAACCAACAAAACGTAAATACATTTTCCAATATTCTAGTGGTGTTTTAATATGTTTCAACTAGGTCAACAAAACAATGTGCGATATGTTTATTTGGCTTGTTAGCTGCGCATTTTAACACACAATATAAATTACACAAAAAAGCGGACTGTCCGAACGTTTTTTTATGCAGCAAACATAAACGAATTGGGAATGTAATGTTTTAAGGGAATATCAAATATATATTTTTATTTTTTTGCAGCAAAAAAATATTTTAATGAACTGGTTACACAGTGGGTGTTAATTTCTTGCTAGTGGACAGATATTTTCACTGTGTTTATATTATTTTGCCTCTACTATTATTTACCCACGAAAGTTGACATTCGAGTGAAGATTTTTTTTGCAGCTTGATGTACGCTTCTCTTATATAAACATGCGAAATACTGTACACTGGCAACACTGTATAATTGAAGTAGCCTGATGCTTAAGTGGTGACTTTTATAATAGACGGATTTTCGATAAACTTAAAGCAAAATATCAAATTGTAGGGGTTACAAGAAGCTTACACAATGCTTAGTGGACAATATGGCCTAATAATACATGACATTTATTCACAATGAGAGTTCAGACAGTGCGAGTAGTTGCAGGACAGTCAACTCGCATTGTGTAACCACTGCATAAGTCTGACACCACCGATATTAGAAGACTGTGAAAATGGATGGTAAAATATCAAGATAGAGCGCCAAGCAGATGAGTCTGGGTGATTATGATTCTCCAATAAGAGAGCTCACAATACAGACACACAGTAAAACATATACATTCACTATGGCTTTTTATATGTAGTAAGTCACAGTTGTTTGGTTCTTACTTTACATCGCTGTTCATTACTGTTGTTTAAACACTGTTAATCAACTTGATTGTAGTTCGATTAATTTTACCACCATCGTCACATCTCGATAAAGACTCCTCTGCTTGGTCCGCCATCTTGATATTTGTACACTTGTATGAAATAACATGTCTCTCTGAATCAACCAATTATAGCTGAATTATCCACATACTCCACTAATCCGTGTTGCACAAATTAGTTAAATATTTATGCTGATATATTAATAATTTCGATCAGAAGAGAAGGTAAGCAATTTTTATTTCCCTTATTAAAAAAATTGTGATCCCATATTGATTCAAAATAAAAATAAGATTACTTTCACTGAGAAGTGTATAATTTTTTAAGTATTTTTATATACATTGTTTGTGATGCTTTCTTCTATAAATATTGTATTTGGCCTGATTTTAAGAGTCTCTCCAAGAGGGTATATTCGAGCTAAATAGAATTGAAAGAAAATGAGGATTTATTTTGTGGAGTCGTCTGTAAATGTGGGTTAAGGATTAAATTGAAAAGCCATCAGCAAAGCTCACATCTGTTCAGATGGAAATACACCAAATATTGTTTATGAAATTAATAATTGATTTAAATACTCAATGAGCTCAAAAAGGTATTAGGATGAATTTATTTGTATATTGGGTAACATTAGTTTAAGAGTTGGAATTTTCCCTCGGGGAGTTCTTAGGCGGATTTTGGTGAACCTCGTATATCCTATTTTATGTTGCCTTGTGGATTCACATTACTAATTTATTACACTTTTGTATAGCTACACATATGGAGTGGTTTACTTAAAATGCAACTCTTTATACCAAATAAGATTAGCTGATATATTTGATTCTGTCACTCGCATCTGTTTCGGAATATTCTGAATAATGCTTCTCAATTTGCCTAATTACAGTTTTGTAAGTTTCACATGTTGGGTTGTGATTTACTGTATTTTGTTTTCTCAAGAATTCGTATAAAATTGTGAAACCCACGCGATCATGTTTTATTTTTTTTAAATAATTATCGAGTATGGCTTGCTTGTTCTGATTGCCTGGTTGTTTAGGTTAGGTTGAATAAATAATATGTTGCAAAACAGGTTTATATACCTGTGATTTCATAATTTTTTACTAATAATTGTGCGGTGATTTTTTTAAGAACGAAATGTAAGTGCATTCTGGTTATTTCATCAGAAAATATGACATGTTGACTGCCGATTACGCCCAAGGGCGGCAGTTTGAACACTCGCTCCACGTTGACATACGCCCATGGGCGTTTATATGGAAGCCGCGTTTGTTGGTCGAAATATTATCATATTTAGGTGAGGTTCAGATCTTAGAGTATTTATAATAATTTATAATCCTTGCTCTGAAGTTATTTTCTGCAAAGTCTTGTTAAATATATGATATACATACATTTGTATTTTTACTATCAATGAATATTTCAAAGTATAATTTAATTTACATGAAGATATCAATAACATTTTTAAAATAAATAATAAAATTAAAATTTTAATTGCTCGCAATTGTAGGTGGGTACGTTTTTAATATACATAATGCTTTGTGGTAAAATGTATTATTTTATTTGAATTTTCGGATATTAACAAAACAATCTTAAAACAATTTTTAAAATATGCATTCATTCTTTATAGTTTGTTCCATGAATATAATAATTGATGTATGATAACTGTCGATGTATATCACATAATGGTTTGTGTAAATATCAGAGTTAAAATAATAAAGGAAATCGTTGCAGAGCTCCAATATGTTAAAGCACTCCATTACACCCACTGGTCTGGTTATTACTATCTTCATTTTTAGTTCAATCAGATACAAAATAGTTTATATTTTTTCTTTGGAATGAAATGGATATTTTTCAGAATAACGTATAAAAACTCTCAAGTAGTAACCAAAAACCTCGTACTTGAGTTACCAAAATAACCACTTTAGACATTTTATCGGTATGGAATCTTACTTGGAAATAATTGAGTGAATTTAATAATTATATTTTTAAATAATAATAATAGGTTTTGCAGATGAGAGGCTCAACCATTCAAAGATTTTGTGAATTGCAAACAAAATATCTATCCAGTCCAATCAGATCCAAAAAATATTCAGGCGGAATAATTCTCACTCTTCTTTATTATACCTTAACGTGTAATAAACAGTATTTATTATTAATAATGTGACGTTATTTACTATGGGATAATAATTGATTTTGTTCGAGGAAAAGCCCCGGAAGATAGTCTATTGAACAATATTGGTTGTCGAGGTTAATTGGAAGATGGTTTTGTTAGTCGGAACTATGAAATTAATTATTGTAGAGCCACCTGAAGGCTGTTGTCTTCATATCAATCACCCTTCAACACCCCATCTATTTTTAATCGAAGGCCTTTTATGTACAGTTCAGCTCGAATATTCGTAATCACTTAACGTGTCAAAAGTTTGATCACAGCCTCAAAGTTCCCCGGATTTCTGATAAACACCTTTACATATTTCACCGGGTCATTATCATTGTTGAAAATAACAAACAAATAATGTCGGGGATTATTAGAGAAAATTGGCCGCCTTAAATTAGTCTCCAGACGATGTCAAGAGGTAAAATAGTAATTGAGATGGCACTAGATTACTTTTACTCTAATTACCAATTATATGGGCAGGATCTTTAGTTTACTACATAATCATAATGAACAAATTTGTTTTCCCACCCCCATAACTCTCTCCCTTCTCTAATTACTGAAACATTTTAATAGCTTTGCGCATTCTGACATTAAAATTATTCAGTTTTGAACCGATGGAAGCGACATTGTGAGAAAATAATACCATAATAAAATAAAGTCTAGTCTTTTGTTACGTTACATATATTGTTAAATAATTAGCGATGGCGTAGTGTGAGAGGGGGTTTATTCATCGCCAGGCGCCTCTGATATCGAGACTACGATGAACATACAATCTGTATCGTTACCGCCAATAAGAATGCCAGACAACTGGATGTATAAATATAGAGATGGCGGACCAAGCAGACGAGTATGAGCGACACCGAGAAGGTCTGAGTGTGGCAACACTAATTGTCTCACTCATCCTAGAAGTCAATATATATTAATGGTAACATGCAAGTAATATTAGAATGCCGGACAACTGGAGGATAAATATCAAGATGGCGGACTAAGCAGACGAGTCTCAGCGACACCGTAACGGTCTGAGTGTGGCATGCTATTGCTAAGACTCATCTGCTTAGTCCGACATCTTGATATTTATCATCCACTTCTACGGCCTTCTAATATCGGTGGTTTTGTTTGTATGTGTTTTAAGAGATTCAAACAAAAGATACCTTCACATAAAAAAGAAATTATTATGCAGAAGCTAGTGTCATATAAATGTTCGTTGTTTATTTATTTTATTCTATGCGAAAACGGGACAGATTCATATAAAAAATACAATATCAATCATATATATTTTTTTTATTATTCATAAATATAATGTACCTATATGGATTAAGAATGTATATCGAGATTCTTCCACTGTAGTATTTTTTGTAAATATTAACTCTGAAGTAAAAGGTAAACAGTATACGTGAAAATCTATCAATCGAGATTGAAATGTAAACACTGATTTATTTATAGGCGTATATTACAATATCTAAATTTGAAATTATAGCATTCTTTTCCTATTCAATTATTTTTTTATAAAATACCACTTAAAAATCTCGCTTAAAGTATTATTTTAATACAATTCGAAGTCAAGTTTAAATTTTTATTTAACTAAACAGAGATGTGCTAAAGTCAAATGAATATTAAAGTAATATATCTATTTCTCTTCTGTATATCTCATTCTTTTTACAAATGGAGTGCAATATAAGATTGAATTTCTTCGTTTAAGTGCATTAATAAGAAACTAGAACAGAATAAAATAATTTTTGTTTAATCTTGGCACATCACTGCGTACAAAAAAAAAATTAATATAATTACCGCTGATTGGGAGATTTTCATTTTTTGTTAATGGTTAATATCCGTTAAAAATTGAAACATTATTTCCTGTATTGATTGACTATTTTTCTTTTGTACGTATGTTGCTTCATCTCCTTTCAGATATCAAATAACATTGTTATTTTTTATTTATATACAGACAAAGAACATACTACTAATTGTGCATTTTTAAAACCTACATCTAGATAAACCTCATTTATAGTATTTTCAGCTTGAACCGCTTATTCTCAATTGATTTATTTATCATCCAAGCAGGTATGTGTCTTAAATCACTGACTTCCAGGTGTCTTTGTTCATAAACACACCTTCCAAGATTCATTTCCCGTCCGCTTATTTGGTATGTGAACAACTATTTCGTAGAACAATCCCTCCATATAGTGCCGGTTATCTTCAATCGTGTGTAAATATAATAAAATAAAATAATTTAAATGGAGAATTCTCCGCTCGTTTGCAAATTCCAAGGTGAACTATTTTACAAGGGTCGTATCTGTATTTTAAAACTACACAACACAACTGAAAGGCGAAATTGAAATTCAAAATCCTCGGAGCGTAGTACAATATCCTCCCATTAAAAACTGGTCTATATCATTCGAGATTGTTAATTAATACAATGAATTAATGATTCGGCTTGCTATAAATCTGCTTTTATGTATGCATAATTAACATTCACTTTAGCAAATGTAATAAGTTCATACATTGAATATTCCAGGAATAAATTATTATATGGAAACTCGCTGTAAGATTATTACCAAAGTTTTCTGCATCCTCCGAGGAATACGCTATTGAATTTATTGCCGACACGTCAAATAATCTCTCTTTTGATCGGCGATTTCTATTACAATTATAAACACTTTATAATTCGAGTAAGGTCGCTACCACCAATATATATGCCAGCCGTACAAGTGGATGTATAAATATCAGGATGGCGAACCAAGTAGACGAGTCTGGGTGAGACAACACTAATTATTTAAGCGCTCTAAATATCAGTTCGTGTGAATTCTCTATAAAGGTGTACATTGCTCTTCATTACTGTTGTCTAAACACACTGCTTGGTCAGCCATCTTGATATGTATACATCCAGTTGTGTGGCCTGCTAATATATCGGTGGTATCACGTGTGCATAATTTTACCCTAAATTTTCATCATTACATAGAAATGGAAACTTTTTTTAGTTGTGACAGCTTGTATCAATACCACCAATATATTAGCAGGCAATAGACTGGATGTATACATATCAAGATGGCGGACCAAGTAGATGCGTCTGAGTAATATAACACTAATTGTTCGTATGAATTCTCGATAGAGGTGTACATCGCTCTTCATTACTGATGCTTAATCCTTGTCAATCAACTTGATTACAGTGTTGCCTCAGTAAAACTCATCTGCTTGTGTCAGCCATCTTGACATTTATACATCCAGTTGTAAGGCTCAGTTCAGATCAGATTCCAATGACACAATGTGTTGTGGAATACTTTCTACTTCGTTCAGTCACAGTGAGGATTTCGGTTTTTCAATATAAGTGACATGGAGCGTGATGTGATCAAATGAAAAGCCTCCAAGCATGACAGAGTGGACAACAGTTTGAAAGAGACAGACATAGACACTGGCTTAATTTGTGATTAAGAAGTAGATGAAGATCATGCAAGTGTGTAGTAGGCCTAAAGAGCTCGTTACACTGTGCTAGTAAAATAACCTCAATTAGTACTGTGTAACCATCGCATAAGAGCTCGAGTAATATTGTATACTAGGGTAATTTTAATTGAAATTTTCAATTTGTTAATGTTTTTTTATGTTCTGCCTGGTTTTTTAATAGGACGTTTATCTTTGAGTTTTGATTTCATTTTTGCTTTAAAGTGTTTTATCAATCAAAATATTCTTTTGATTTTTTAAAATTGATTATATAATAAATAAATATTTATGCATGATCAAATTATATAAATATCTATAAAAAATGTGAAATTTATTTAATATTTTAAATGGTAAATATTTCTGATTTTTGCTTTGTTTTAATGGGAAATTTTCTATTTTGAGCTTTTAAACGTAGTTTTATTAAAACTTAAACATAATTTTTTTTATTTTTTTTATTATAACTTAAAAATAAAATGTTTAACGGTTTTTTGGAAAAAGCGAAGAATAAAATAATATTAAAAGTAGAACCGTATATATATTTTTTTTCACTGCATCATTATACTGAGGTACTGTAAATGATGCATTCCCTTCTTTATTGTGGAAGGTTCCCCGAATAGGTATATTATAACCACTCAAATTTACTATATATCTTTATACTATTTTCAAAGTTAAAAAGGGCTTACAATATTATTTAAAAACGTATAATAGATTAGGTTGTCTTTTTACGCGAATTCAATCTTGTGGAGCTAGTCATTATTATTATTAAACACATGTATTACGTGTCAGACGGGGTGAAATTCAAATGCAAGAAGATGTTGGTCCACCTGATGATGATGATGATGATGATGATGATGATGATGGTGATGATGTTGGAGCTTCAGTTGATGACGAATAAACAAAATAACAGGAGCGGAGTATAAGATGTTAATAACAACGCGAATGACGCGGCTGTCAGCATCTGTATTGTTGCCAGTGCAAGGAATGCCATGCATTTCATATAATATAGCGACTCTGTATATATTATATGTATAATTATTAAATATCTCTAAAATATTATTTTGAAATTAATTAAATAATATTATCATTAAAATACCCGTTTCGAGATTTTAGATATGTATTAATTATGATTAAATATTTAAATTGAATTATTTATACCCCTGGCAGCACCTAGCAACACCTAGCTGTCATAATGGGATTTCGATTGACTATTATTTATAAAATTTTACAGATTACGATTAACTACCTTCTATTGACAGAGACATGAAACGTGTTATAGATAATGGATGAATCTACATTAGTTGCCGGTCAAATAGGACCATTTACTATTTCGAAAAAGCCCCATTTTATAGTTTAAACAATCATTGAAAATGAACATTTTTTGAAGTTTCATATATTAAGATCAATACTGACAGCAAACATATTTCAAACGAAAGTATACGATATCTCGAAGGTATTCGATACATATTAAGGGCTACTTTCGCATATCTTCAATAATCAACAAATTTAAATGCAGTCTCACTACCAAATATTCTATTCCATTTTGAATATATGGCTCAGTTCCATAAAGACTTAAGAGCACACGGAATTTTAATGCTTGTACCCTGATATATTAAGGACTATTTTTCTGTATATAGCGACTCTGTATACATACGCTGAGGATATTTGAAAGATTGATCCGAACAGACAGACATACAGACAGACAGACAGACAGACAGACATACAGACATATAACATACACACAGTTAGACAATTATATATATTATATTATATCATCAAAAGACATTACGAGCCATCAAATTTGACCTGGAACAATAATCATATAATAAAATTTTCAACGGTCCCTTGAAGTCCAATAAATAAATTAATATTTTTCCCGATGAGATGATTTTATTTTCAACGTCACAATTTTCCGACGTTAAATTATAAAAGTCGTCTGATGCGATGGGAAAAGTTTATTCGTTATTTTCTTGGAGGTGTTTTATTTGTGCTCATTTCTGATGCACTCGTATAATATTCACAAGAAGACACTGAATGTCTGCCTGTGTATATTTCAGATTATTTGTGCCGTCTTACATATATGTATGGAAACAATACTAAACAATGTTGGAGGATACAATGCTGGGTTTTAGTTATCTCTTGGGCCGAATTCGGTTTTTTATTGTACTGTAAATAAATTTGATTTCAGCAACGCGACGATGTGAAGAGACGCTGAAAATATTAATATTTGAAAAGCTCAAAGGAAATTGAATTCGTGTTTGCTTCCACTGAATAAATCGTTTCTTTTAATTTTAAATGCCTTAAGTAAATTTACAATATCAGCCTTCGACAAATCAATAACTGAATCTACTGAATCAATAAGCTAGACCAATATTATTTAACAATTTTGATAAGTATATTTAACTAATAACGAAAGATTGATACAGAAGGTGCAGCTCTACAAATATCAAGGTCGTGGGTTTAAAATATATTCGAATTGTTAAAAAGAATAATTATTTTAATGTGATTTTAAAATATATGAAGGTGATAGTTATATTACACGAGAAAGTGTAGCTGTAGCCTTTGTAGCTGTAAAAATAGTCCAATACCAATCTCTAGCACATTTTGTAGACAGAGTGAGGTGGATAAAGGATACCACAAGGCAACGTCGCGTTAAAGACACATTACAGAGGCTCGATGTATCATTTTTGGTATTTTACTTAGATACCCAGCATCCACTACTTCCCTAAACTTGCGATCTTTTGTATTGTGTCGCTAACGCTGCGCTGTCGTGTCATTAATAGCTCATTGCGCTCAGATCTGAAACGACCCTTATTGTGTTACAAATTAACGGGCCGTCATCTTGTAATAAGCTGCTTCTGTGTAGAACGAAGTATTAGAATGTGTCTGTTAAATATGTTAGGAATAAATTATTAATAGAAAACATTTTTTCAAATGAATTTTCAATATAATATGGCAGATATTGTAAATTGATTATTTTTTAATTGTTTCAGTATTCATAGCCTGTTTTCTGCCGTATCACGTATTCATGTTATGGTTTCATCTTCATCCGACTGCCCAAGATGATTATGATGAATGGTGGCATGCCCTCAGGATAATAGCATTCTGTTTCTGGTAAGTATTTGAAAATATGTGTGCGCGGAATATTTAATACTAAATGCTATTGAGCCGCCTTGTGGCCCAGTGGTTAGTGTAATGGATTTGTGAGTGAGACTACCGGGTTCGATTCACGGCACCGGAGTCACTTGGTAGATCTACTAGATCTGAAGGACTCATTGCTGTGGGATTACGTCTATTATACAAATTGTTTTTTATCAAACTTCAAATATTAAAATGAAGAATTAGAATAATGTATTATTACCTCTACATTCATAGGACTAATAAGAGTAATCTAGGAACACAACGGGATCATTCAAATATTCTTTGAACAAACATGTAACACACAGCATGACATTTGAGAGGATATGTTGTGACCTTGTAACGTTCACCTGCACACTGGTCAACAACAACAATAACAATAAACAAGACACCATAAATCCACTCATTGTCACACTGTCATAATAATTTATATTATTATTTTTTTGTATAACAAAATATTACCTATTTGGCCCCCGTTAAATTATTTTGTATGTGATACTATTGCCGTCATAAGAAACCTTTAAAATATTTGAAGTTCAATTAAAGACATGTGTACTCCCATAAAAACCACAGTGGCCTGGCCAACCACTTACAAAGGGACTACCTTCAATAGAGAAGGCGGATATTTATTTATTTAAATGTTATTTTTCAGTTTTCTCAATTCTTGCGTGAATCCCGTGGCTTTGTATTGCGTGAGCGGGGTTTTCCGGCAACACTTCAATAGATACCTCTGCTGCAGGACTCCGACAGGACAACGGATGTCGAGGAGGTCCAGGTATATTAGATATTCATTGTGGAGTGAGGCGGAGTTTAAACGAGTTATTTTTCAGATCGCAAGCCCTCGAGACCAGCTTCAATTCGACTTGTCGCCGCCACACACAGGATACTCATATCGGTGGAAGTTATAGAGCTTCAAGACTCCTTCCCACCTCGGAGACCATTGTCATTTCAACTTTCGAAGGTGGTGGCAACAAACAGAATAACAGTTCTTACTTGGTTAAGAGTATGGCTGTGGATGACCGCCATTGTTATCTGCCGTCGAGCCTCAAAACTGGTCCAACTATCACTAGATAACTATGAGCCTCAAAAACCATCAAACACGTGCACTATAATTAATGGTCAGTGTTGGGTGGCTTTTTTTCAAAAAATAAATATCATATTTTTTAAATAAGCCGACAATCCATATCTATTATATATTATTCACACTTCAGGAATAATATTATATCTCAGGTGATATAGTAAAAAATATCAAAAAATATTTATATACCCTTCTCATTTACCAGTCATCTTAAATGAATAGCTCAACTCAGTCTTAAAAAATAAAATGTTTGCCTCTCTCAGTAGCCGTTAGGTTAGTTTTCGCTGGCCACTTGCCTTCCCCCTCCCCCCACGCCTAAACTTATCCCATTCCATCAACTTTGCGCAACACCGTTACCACCGATTAGAATGCCAGACAACTTATATCAAGATATATAAATATCAAGAGGGTGGACCAAGCAGACGAGTCTGAGAGGTATTGCCTCTGTCAAACTCATCTGCTTGGTCCACCATCTGAATATTGTGTGTCCGGCATTCTAATATCATTTGCAAACATATGTGAAAAGTATAATTCCGGACAAAAAAAATATCTTAATCTATCATCGGATAACAGTGTGAAGAAACACAGGTTTTTCAATTTCTCAAAAATCTGGAGCACTGCGCGGTTTATCTTTTTATTATATTGCTTTATTATTTGGTAAATT
Organism: Agraylea sexmaculata; assembly: GCA_022606485.1. Taxonomy (NCBI): domain Eukaryota; kingdom Metazoa; phylum Arthropoda; class Insecta; order Trichoptera; family Hydroptilidae; genus Agraylea; species Agraylea sexmaculata. The sequence continues at coordinate 11,600 of JAGTTH010006871.1, read as the reverse complement.
GCATTACCTATTATAATGGATGGGCCAAAAATCCTGCTACCATTTTGATTGCGCGCCATCTGGGTTATGCGACGTTTAGATCAGCTTCACTGTAAATATTTTAATTAAAAATGGTAACGGGACTTTTGCCCCTTTTTCCGAATAATATTTGATGAATGATAATTGTAGATGTATATAATATAAATATCAGAAAATCCACATACCAAATAATAAAGCAATATTATTATATAAAAGTAATCGTTGCAGAGCTCAAATACGTCAAATCACATAATTGCACCCACTTGGACTAGGTCTGATCTTAATACAAGGACAAAACATATCCTTTTGTAAGTATTTACTCCTGTAGTTGAGCTTGTGAACAATACATTCGCTTATAAATAATATATAAATCCCATCGTGTTTCCATATACCTTATTAAATAGTTTTGGTATTGAGGTCTCAAATTGTCGTATAATATTAAAGCTGTAAATACATTCCAATTAATAATATTATAATAAGATATATGTGATATTTGTTGCGAATTTCCATATTTCGATTAAGTGTAGTTTGATGAGTTTCCTTTAGTAGTAAACGGGGAAAATACATGCTTCAACTTTAGCTGGTAAGATTAACTCTAATATAAATGTTAAATTGAACGTAATATTATATTAGCTAATAAGTGAAAACTCAATGTATTATAATTGTATAAAGATCTGTGATAGGATAAATATGTATATGTGTAGATGTTGAATAACTCTTATTTATTTTCTCTATCTATTAAGTCTATCATGAATGTAATAAGTGTGAGAATAGATTTGATTGTTTATGATATAATAAAGGAGAAAATATTCATATTGGTGTTTAATTTTTATATTTATATATAAAATTTAAAGTAGGGAATTTCAATATTGATTCGCCATATTATTATCAAGTTCTTGAATTGGTCATTGTGAAATTCCTACCTTGTGGAGATAAATTGGGACAAGGTCTTCGGGATTTCCAATCATTAAAAGAAGGAACGTTTCCCAATATGTGATTTATAAAAATTATTAAAATATTTGTAGCTTACAACATGTTTCTATGACGACACATGTTTTAGTATGAAATAGTTCACTTTCTATAATTGCAAAAATACACCACAAATTTAGACTGAAAATAAATAGTGTACATAAATGTGTTAACCATTAATTTAAATAAATATAGGGGTCACGTAAATATTGTTGGCATTTTTTAACAGCGCATTTAAGCTTCTAAATTTTTCAACTACATTATTTTGTTGTACATTAAATCGTTTTATTAGGATTTGCATTAAATCTAGGGATTCTACCATTCCCGATAAAAATTCATCAAAATTCAGATTGTTAACTTTTTATACGACAAATAAATTAAATAGTCCAAGACATTTAATAATATTTTAAAAAATGACTCAGCTTTAAGGAAAAAAGTTAAGGTAACGCGTCATTTTAAGTTCTTTCGTTTTTATTTATTTACTAACGTTAAGCTGTAAATCTTAATATATTTATATATGTATTATATTTTACAGTTTTGAAATCGCAGTGAGTGATTTTTATTATGTTTTTTTTTCAAATATTAACAACACTTTATATAAATTGTGATACAAGAAAGAGCTTCATTATTGTTTCATCTTCCGACCGATACACACGTTATTTCAGAAAGCAATCAAGTAAGTTTGTAATATTTTTATTATACATAGATTAATCTAGTATAAACAATGTTTTATTTTTTTTATTTCAACACCCGATCTAGTTTGGCAATATGTAAACAAAGATATGTTATTGTGTCGCATATAATATATTTAAAGGTTAAAGATAAATCACAACCTCGATATGTCAAAGATCACGATTTTTCCAATACAAAAACACACAACAGATATGAAAATAATATACGAATCGGCGAAAGTTTGGCATTTTTATATTCTGTGATAAACTTTGATCTCACATACGAACGCTCCTTTAAAACTATTGATAAAGAGCCATCTTTCTAATAAATCAATAATAAATATTGTTTTATTATAAATAGATGGCTCATTGATTTAAATTGTATATTTGTATTATAAAATATCGGAAATAAAATGTTGTTTTTCGCGAAATATAACACACAATACCTGCTTAACCCAACCTAACCTATATCATTATATTAATCGCAAACATTTATTTCAATTCTGAGAAACATATTTTATTTCCTTTACTGGGATTATAATGCACGGCTGCAAAGAGACTTATTCCCTTAAAAAAAAAAGATGGTTTGATATTCTATTGAATAAAATGAGTGAAAATATGTAAATAGAAAAATTGAGTTGGTAACTTGCAACGCAGTACCTTTTAAGTTTTCAAAAAATCTAATTTTAAATACCTACAATAAATTTATAAGCAGGTTTGTTAGTTTCTATCATTTCTCCAACTGCACTAATTAGCATAAATATTCTTTGAGTTCATTTTAAAACGTTTCGTACATTCAAAAAGATCATCAACGCTTTCTTTTTGAGGAATGATAAATGTTTATGTATGTGAAGAAATCATAATATTCACAGTGTTTGTTTTTGAATATTCAATAATTCGATTAAACATAATAAATATAGGAGTGGAAAACCCATATTATGATAAAACGGTAACCCAAAAATGCCCACTGTTTCTTTTTATTATGAACAATTTAAATAATTAGTGAAAGGCATGAATTCATCATTACAATAAATATTAATAAAATATACTTTTATTAGTTAAAAAATCAAAAAGTACTAGACAGAAGAAGAGACATTTTTATTATGTGTGCTTAAAAATCATGTCGGCCATATGTCGGCTTTTATTGTCGATATTGTAGATAAACCGAAATCGGGTAGTTGTCATTACCGAACCTCGTTTAAAAAGGTGAAAAAACCGATATTAACAGAAGAATCTTAAAATGTAATGATTCAACTTTAAAAGTTAGTTCAATGAATTTTATAATTCATTTATAAAAAGTATGATAACTTTTTATAAATGAATATATAGATAAAATAATAAAGCAATATTATAATAGAAATCTTTGCAGAGCTTGAATAGTCAAAGCACTTCATTACACCCACTTGGACTAGTTCTTTTGATAATATAAATTGAATAAATTTAATACTAGGTAAAGTGCATTGACAGTTGTGGCCGAAATTTGGCCGACACAATTTTCAAGTCTAAACACTGCGCACACACAAGACATTCATAAATGCATTTCCACCCTTTGACAGTTCGCCGCGAAGCAATGAGCTTATGTATATGTTTTGTGTGTCAGCCGCTTGGGGCGCTGCTTCTACCACCTCGTCGCCTCGCTAATTCAAATTCTATTGCGTGTTCATGTATTTGTCACTGCGCATATTCGAATGGACGACACAATATTGCATGGCGCTTCTATATATAAAAGTTCATTGCCATGAAGGGATTTCGCATTCTGTTTGGCAAGGTCTTAATTATGTTTGAATATTTTTCAGTATGAAGTTCATAATAATTTTTGCTGCTTTTCTGAGCGTTACATTGGCTCAACGCCCTTGGTATGCTGGAAGAAGAGGGTATGACAGTCGGCCTGAACCTGAAGAAGCAACCACACCCTCAGCAGTTGTCACCACTGGGGATACCTTGGCAAATAGGGTAGGGGATGAAGATCCAGTTCAAGGATCTGGTGGTGTTTCAAGAGTTGGTGCTACTCCTACAGTTTCCACTACAACCACCACTACTCAAAGACTTCCCGTTGATGCTTTGGGAGACAAGGCTTTGATTGACAGGATCAGCAAATGGCCTGTTGAAAAGCAGCCTTATTGGTAACTTATACACTCTACAATATTTAAAAACCATATATATAAGCACTAGATATCGCATTGCATATAAATCATCATCATCATAAGCACTCCAGTTCAGTGATGAACCAAGGCTTCCCGCACCAGCATCTTCCACTTAATGCTCCTCCAGTTATTAATTCCTAAACTCCTAACTACCTTATAGAACTCGTCCGCCCACCTTAGCCTAGGTCTACCCTGCCTTCTCTTACCCACAGGCTTGCTGGATAGTATTTCCGATACTATCCCTCCTGCTCTTTAACCCAACCTAATGTTAAAGCCCTAATAAACTGCACTACGTTCACGCTCTTATATAATGAGTAAATCTCATCGTTCCGTCTAATTCTAAATAGTCCCGGTGCCTCCTGAACAGGACCCAAGATCCTCCTAAGAATCTTCCGCTCGAACCTAAGTAGCCTATCCTCTTCAGTTTATTGCATATAAATAATTCGTGCAATTTCATTTAAACCCGTATTGTTGCACTCTTCTCTCCTATTCGATAAAGGCATAAGTGTGTCTCCCTCACTCAACACATTTCTAGTGACCCCTGAGTGTGATTGTGACAATTATTTGGCGATTAAAACGCAATAATATTGTTAACATGTTAAAGAAGTAGTGTTTGGTAAAAAGTGAGGCTAGATGTATTTGAGTGTATGTTTGAGTCCATATGACATGTAGTAACAATGCATTTACCCATTTTACTGTGAAATATAACTGAAGATATGAAGAAAGATGTTTACAGTATAATGTTAGCCAGGTAACTCATGTTTTTGGCCACTTGATACTCTTGAACTAAACACGCATTTAGGTACTCATGCGATATCTTATGTATATATCTATGATAAAAATGTTGATTTTAAATCATTATTTAACCTATCAAATGACACTTTTTACAAGTAGTAAAATGGTCTTATTTGACCGGCAACTAATAATTCTTTAAAAGACGTCAAAACCATAGCAGGCACAGATAAGAAGCACCAAAGGTTTCGTGTGTCAGCCGCTTGGGGCGCTGCTTCTACCGCTCATATGTTTAACTGACACTTGTCGATCTTTCAAATAACATTACACTGTATTTGACTTAATATACGACATTAAAAGTTGCTCGATATATTAAACGACAAATAATATGTCACTATGTAAACAATTTACATGATCATTGCGGATGTTTTTGTAAGAAAAATCTTGTTTCTTTCGAGTTTTAGATAATCGAACATGTCGGATTTTAGGGACTACAATTTTCATGTGACCACAGGCTAGTATGTGTATAGGGTTTAAATATGTACATGTATTAGTGACCGGGCATGTTCGAATGTACGACATAATGTTGCATGGCGCTTCGAAAATTTCAATTAAAATTACCCTAGTCTCATTATATATATTTATCTGATAAATATCTTATTATTACAGGTATTTGAACTGGAGACAAATTGAAGCTCAAAGACAAAGATCTTTGACTCCACAAGAACAACAAAATAGACCTTCATTCTTCGATCAACAAGCGAGAAGACAGTCTGATAGGAATAGACAGAATCAAAACAATAACTTCTAAATATAATATAAGCTGTGATTATTTTTCTTCAATAAATATTTTTGATATTATGCTTGTTTATTATACACACATTGCAAGTTAACTGGCCTGCAAGTACTTGCACTATGCGGTTGCAAGTAACCGTCAAGCTAGTTACTTCTAAGCTTTTTTGTTTCTATTGAAGTATTAATCATATTCTAAAAATCACTCTGGGTTTTTATTATTATATTTCGTAATTTTAATGTTAATTTGAGCAATAGTGCAATTTTATTTATTCCGCGAATATTTTAATGTGAAGAAACAGGGTCACTGTCGTGTTCATTTGAAATATGTTAATTTTACTTATTGCTTTTTTTATTTTAGTATTTTTCTACACGGTGAAAGTTTTAAATTACACAGCGATTGTTATGCAATAATTTAATTATACAATTCAATTACCCCAGGGTATATTATCAATATCTCAATTTTTTTAAAACTATTTTATTAATAAGCAGACCTAGTCCAAGTGAGAGTAATGAAGTGATTTGACACATTCGAGCTATATTTTTATTAAATTGGTAAATTGTATCATTGTATGAATTCTTGGGTATTATAATGTTAACAATATTAATAAAATTGAATTAATAGTTTTGAAATTCGCAATACAATTAAAATGTGTGTCAATATCTGAGAATTTAAATAGAATGACAAAATTTAATAAAATAATATAATCCGCGCAGTGTCCAGTACATCCACTATTCTTATATATGAATTATTATATTCATGAGACTGATGAAGTTGAATGCAAATTTCTAAAATGGTAATTTTATTTTATTAATTTTATTATGTTAATATCCGAAATAGAATAAATACATTGAACAATAAATATGAAAGCCGCGCAGTGTTCTACAGTTGTCACTACTTAATTTTATTGAAAACTTGTTTATTCGCCCTCTTAATAAATAAGAGATTTTTTGTTATCAATACAATCATCAACAATATAATATATCAACAAAAATAAATAATTTCTCTTAATACAATGTTTAAATGAAATGTTCAAAATTGTCAGTCAAATTGTTGAAGCCATGGCCCGTCGAAATATTTCAAGTAATAGTCGATTATTATTAAAATTATTGGTATGACATCTTGTATATATTTTATAATTAATTCCGATGCAATTAGAAAACCTGTTTGATTATTATTTTTTTTGTTTATTACACTTTAAGGAATATTCTGTACTTAATTCTAACCGTCGTTAAACCCGCGGTTTCTCCAAAAAATACAAAATCTTATACAGCTGTTCTTTAAAAATGCATATGATTAAAGTCTTTGTATTATTTATTATGAAACATTATTGGTTTTTCCATAGTGAGTGTACACAATATTTACATAATAATATATAGAGCGACTGCCTCAGTATCGCAGCATCATTCAACCAATACACTTCGACCACAACACAACTATAATTGTGAGTATTTTATTAATAAACTATTAAAATATAAATAAACTTGACATCTGTGATTGTTTTGGGGTCATAATGCATTGTTTTTGCCATAAAATTTACGATACATGCGCAATAACTAAAGATTTGTTTAATTCAACGCCGTAATAAACAACAATTTATATTAAATATCAACTCTAAATGAAGCACAGTCTAATAAAAAATTAATAGAGTATTAATAAATATATTTTTAACTTGAATATCATAGGGTAATTAATTAGTATTAATTAAATCACAAGGACGCCGTGCTCTATAGCTTATAGCGAGAGAATTTATTAAAATACAAAAATACTATATTCAACATTTTTATAGAATGTCTAATTGTGAATATTTCTTCAATACATTACTTTGATGTAATATTAATAGTTTAGTTAGGATTTGCATAAAACCGTTACAATTTATTAATGCTTCCTCTTTATTCAATAGAAATCTCGACAAAAAAGTAAATATTAAACGTAAGTAAAAATACATATGTACATATTTTCTTTGACGCCTTGCGAAATATTTTCATTTTTACACATAATATTATCATTCGGTGTTATTGGGTTAAAATAAACATTTGGTTTGTCGACGATTGCTCGTTCAATATTTATATTTGGTCCGAAGTGAAAATCAGCATTTATAAAAAAAAAATCAGTAGTAAATAAACTTTGTGAAAGGGTCAATGAACTGGTATATTGAATTGTAATTTAGACCATTTTTATTCGGAGGTAAAAAAATATCCAACATGTTGAATTTGATTATTGATAACCTTAAATGTCATAATGAAGATAAACAAACAGCGTTTATTGTGAATAACAATAATCGCATGCGGATTGATTTAAAACTAAATAAAAAATGTCGTTTGATTTATATTATTGACGTGTTTTTCAAAAGTCCCTTTGCATAATGTCAAGGTTTCTCGTTTGACTCATCCTTTTTTGTGTTGTTGGCGTTTTTTTTTAATCTATGCAAAAATTCTCTTTGTGGTCACCATTTGTTTTGTTCTGGAAACAATGCATTGTTTGAATCACGACGATGACTAATTCATCCAGGTAATTCTATCAATGGAAAATAAATAATTTGATGGGTTATTAACACAAAAACGTATCTACAAATTGACAGTTTACAAGGAGATAATTGTTATATATTATTATAATATTTTGTTGCAAATTTGGCTTTCAGTTAATAAACACATTCTTTATTAAGCATTTATTAAAAAGTATATTGCTGGTTAAGTGCTGAATTGAGTAAGGGCATATAACAGGATACGCCCTTTTTCCGTAAAAGTATTGATCAAAATTGTTTATCGATCTGTGTAACATTTTTTTGGATCTGATTTATTTACCAGTTACCGAAGACAACATTAAGAATAAAACTGCATATTCAAATCAAAGAAAGGTTGGATGGAATAAGGGCGGATAACTTTTTCATTTGTAAATAATTTTGAGATTGTCTATTTATCTGTATAAATAAACTTTTAGATGTGGGAATTTACCAAGCCTGTTACCAAAGACAATAATACTCCATCAAATAAAATACTTTTTTTCGATATGATAATTTAAGTATATGCCCTTATTCCATCCAACCCCTCAGTTTGACCATTATCATATGTTTTCACATAGAATCTTTAAAATGATGTCTTTTATATAGATTACAATTAGTTAAGAACCTTAATCACCCATAAAAGTATCATAACAATAGTAAAAAGACTATTTGATATACATAGCCAGATAATTGGATGTATACATATCAATATGGTGGACCAAGCAGACGAGTCTGAGTAAGACAATTGGTGTTTGCATCTTGCCCACTAATTGCGCATTTAGCGTTATTTATTTAATAATAATTGAAATGCGGGGGTATTTTTTTATATAAATAAAACGTCTCTACAACTATATATATAGTTCTAGTTTAATAATTCATATTTTTAATATTGAAATTAGCAAAAAAAAATGATTTTTGACATTAACATCTTGATATTTATCATTCACTTGTCTGGCCATCTAATATCGGTGGTGTCGCACAATTTTAATCAATTAAATATAAATTAAGATTAACATAATTTTCTTGATGACCAATGTTACAAGAGTCTAAGACTTTTCGACAAATCTTAACTTGTCATCATCAAAGACTGATTTATTTAAATTGAATAATAATGAAAATTGATTCAAGGAAGTTCTCAGTTATTAATTGCCAATGCGCCACTGCACAAGATTATTCACTAAGGAATTCCGGTTTGAACAATTAATTGGAGTTGTTTTTTTTTGTTGTTTTCAGAATAATGGCCAAGTTGATAATATTCCTGGCATGCTTTGTTGGCATGTGCATTGCCCAAAGACCTTTTTATGCTGGTCTTCGTCCTGGAAGAACCACGACCCCTGCAAGCTTAGAGAACAGATTCGGAGAAGATGGACAACCCATAACCACAGAGAGATTACCTCATGACGCTTTGGGCGATTGGCTGTTTGTCGAAGAGATCAAGAAATGGCCGGTGGACAAACAGCCCTTCTGGTACATCAATAGACAACAGATAGAAGCTCATAGACAACAACCTTCAGTCCCAAGGGAACCTGTCAACTCAAGACCGTTCTTTGCAGGACCCAAGCCAGTCAGTCAATCTGACAACATTAGAACCACAACAGAGACAATCAACCAAAACAGATTCGAGCCAAATGTGGCCGTCAGAACAGAGGACAGATTTGGAACCAGCAATAATGTAGAGAGAGGACAGAGATGGAACAGTGTTACTAGAAGATGGGAACAGAGCTAAATTATAATAATACAACGACTGACTATTAAGATATTGTTAAATAAACTATTTTTACACCAAATACATTTAGACATTTTCAATCACAAATTACCATCTAATTCTAATTCATCAATCTAATACGCGTTAATTGATTGTCTGTCTGTGATCTCAACTAGTTTTACAGGAAATCAGAGTAAACATGGATCCAGACGATCGATCGGGATTTTATTAATATTATTCTCGATCTCTCAGTCGTAATAACTGGCTGCACTGGACACTTCATATGGACACGGGTTACATTTTTAATAAATTAGTAACTTGTATTATTCAATTTAAATTATTGTACATTATAATATAGGCAGAAACAATATGTTATAATAAAATAAAATAAATATCTTTGAAATTTGCGCATTCACCCAGTATTCGGCCATACTGAACATTTTAATATCTCCCATAAATATAAAAAATGTATGATATATTATTTGAAAATATTAGCTTAAATAAAATAATAAAATTAGGCTGTGAGAATTTAAGTAGAATGATAAAAAATATAGCCCGTGCAGTGTCCAGTGCTCCAAGGCACTTCAAAGCACTCACATAATTCGAGCTATGATAATTTTTTTTTGTCCTACTTGGTCCACCATCTTGATATTTATACATTCCAGATCTTTAAAAGAAACGATTAATCCGTTTAAAAAAAATCATATTGATTTGAAAAATTTGAAATGTGTGTAAACGTTACTAAAAATTCGTTATAAAATTTAGAATTATAAATTAAAAATACACTGGCATCGTTTTCATATACAGTGGTTGTAACGTTGTTTAATACACCTTGGTCCGCCATCTTGATATTTATACATCCAGTTGTTTGGCATTCTATATCGGTGGTACCGATCGGTCCCGTTTCCGCATAGAGTGCAATAAAGCGATATAGTGGTGTAAAAGAGACATCTGTTCTTTCATAATCAACTCTAGAAAAGGGTTCTTCAAAAGGTGGCAATACTAATATTATAATAAAAAAGGGGACTACTTTGAAACAGATTTTTCATATGTTAAATAATTAACGATACTCCCAGAGAATTTAATATATTTTCGTTTCTGATAAAGAAAATCCCCTTGAAGTTGTCTTTCATCGTGAATTGCCTATACAATTTGTGACCCTTTTATATGATTTCAATGCAATGATACATCAATATGTGACACACGTCTAGAAAATTACACCGATTCCATTAAATATCGTAAATGAAATAATATTTAAATTAAATACTAGAATTAATAATATTTGACCACGGAATTGCTTCAAACAATGCACACGCTTTTTTAACATTCACCGCAAGATTTATTTGCTAATGGATATTTTAAAATTCTTTAATGTGCATCCGACACTATCGATATTGACGTAAGTGGATAATAACTAACAAGATGTCGGAACAAGCAGAAGAGTTTGACTGACGCAAACCTAATTGACCCCATCAGACTCGACTGCTAGGTCCACCATCTTCATATTTAAACATGTAGTTGTTTGGCATTTCGATTCTTGAGTCATTTAATTGAACTTTTTAATGAAAAATGTATATTTATTTAAACAAATAAATAAAGAAATTTGACAAACTATTCATCATAATAGTTTTAATGGGTTTTTGTATAAATATATTTTTAATTAATTGCTTAACAGCGATTATATTATATTTCAAACAGTTTTGTGAGAATTTGAGTGGATTTATGACAATTTAAAGATCAGACCTCTGAATTCCCACCATATAAATCCTGACTAAACCATTAATAAAAAATGCATTTGATATAAGCTTAATAGTTACTTAACTTCTCCAATTTTTAACAATATTTTTGGGTGTGTAAAAAGGGCTACAAAGGAAATATTTGTATAGAATGACACATGAGTAATTTAACAAAGGCAGGTGCATTTTCTTATCAAATGACACCATTAATACTAAATGTCACTTACATTTTGGGCGACACCACACATTCTCAACTATTTTAACAATATTCATTTTTTTTGTATCGAATTCTGTTGTTTGGAAATAAAAAAGTTTGTACATCAGCGTGA
>JAGTTH010006870.1:0-62547 GCA_022606485.1 Agraylea sexmaculata | reverse complement strand
ATATATATTGTATTTATTGTATGGTAAACGCAGATTTCTCTTAAATCTCACATTTGCTCATGCGTGCTCTGTAATTTTATCCACACAACTGTATCCACTTCCTAAACAAGAATATAATGATTATGCCTAAAATGCGTATTTTATAATTAATAAAAATACTCCTAATAATTGTAAAAGTAATTAAATGTATCATTATGTTGTGTGCAACACTTACGTGACATAGTGACTTCGATTGTTTGTTAAATGGTGTTACATTTTCTAATATAATTTTCACATTATAACCCATTTATTATATATATTTAAAAAAACATGCCCTCCATACAATAACCTAACTATGTTGTTTTGGTCAAATTAACACATTTATTGGATATCTCGCCACGGTTTGTTGTTTTGACTAAACTGTTCGTAGTTGAGATAACTGTTTGGGATTTTCATTACACTTTACAGATATTATTATTTCACAAGGTGCGAATAATTTTTGTGCTCTAAATAATATTATACAATACCTTGCCAAATAGCATTAGTTCATGTTGGCTTGGGATTTCACACGGTTTATTGTTAGATTAACACGAAACTCAATATTCAAGCTGTCGTAATACAATATTCAAGCTCCACGTAAAATCAACATTTTTTTTCCAAAATACATGTATATATTACAATGTATGTATATGAAAATTGGTGAAAATAAATAATTCAGCTTCTCTTAAACTTGTACATATTTTATTTGAGACTATAAAATTAAATAGACATCATAGTCTTTTTAATTATTAAATAAAAACATTCTCTATGTTAATTTTTCAAAAGCAATATTAGAAATTTATATTGCTTGAAAATTCTGTATTTGAATTTTATTTATGTTTTTTTAAATATATATTACATATTTAATTCAGAATTGTAATTATGCAATATTTTTGTGCACGAACTATAAAATTATGTATGCACAGTACCAAAAATTTAAATTCTATTAAAGCACACAAATATAATAAAATCTCTGATGATGGTAAACCAGAGCTTTATTTTTAAATATAGTTATATTTATCACAAATGATATATACATATATTGGCTTTAATATGTGTGAATTAGTTAACTACAAAGATAAGTGCATATACACGTTTGTCATGTACGTAATAATTTTTGTCTTATTTTTAGCTTATGGTGGTAGTTCTGGCTTTAGACTTACTCACTATTTTTCATCATGATGTACTTTGAAAGTATGTACTGTAATATTATTACAAAATTTGTATGGGATAACCAACGACATTTTCAATATTGAATTATCATCTCAAATAAAAAGCTTCCAAGGGCAAAATTTTTTAAATTAATTATTTGTAATACAGTGGTACCTCGACTTACGAGTTTAATTCGTTCCGCAACTTTGCTCCTAACACGAAAACTCTTAACTCGAATCAAATTTTCCCGTACAATTTCATACAAACTGCCATTAATCCGTTCCAACCCCCCAAAAAGGCCTATCAAACAAAATGGTTTTTTTAACGTACCACGTGTTTTTGAATAAAAAGTGTATTTATAAATGACAAATATTTATTGTACAACACCAAAACGAGAATATAAAGAAATAAATTAGATTTATTAACTGTTACTTTCGCTTAATTTTTGTCACTGCTTTTCTCTTTACTGATTTTTGTCATTTTCGCTAAACTTTTCTCACCCTCACATGTAGACTGTTTAGAAAAAAATGTTCCAGATCAATGGATTTCACTAGCCGATTGCTTGTATTTAGAATTTTACTCGTAACTCGAAGCAAGACTGTATTTGATTATCAAAATATCTTAAATTCTTTTAATTGTCCTCCAACTTGATGTTTCCTTAATTTATAAAATAATGATTCCAAAGAACACACGCTTTCCTCCTGGATTGGATTTAGGAGTGTCTGATTCCCTCATTCATTCGTATGTATTAAATATTCCAATTTTTTTCAAAAAGTAGTATTGTAGAGGTATTTTCATAGTGGAATACGGAATGCGAGCAATAGTCATGGTTCGACCTCTTGCACTAGCGTGGGAGAAGGGTTCTATTGTATGTCTATCTTCCTACTATCATCATAATTATAAAAATAATCCACCATTATTAACAAGTATATAAATTTAAAAAAAATGCCCTTAAAGCTAAATAAAATTCACTATATTATAATCAGTTTCATGTGCTGTTGTATATTTTTTGATGACGGCTTTGGTGTCATTTCTCAATTGAAAGGCGATTCCTTTTATTGCGACCGATCAATTGGTTTATGGGAGCGGCTGACTCAGACCATCTTCATTCTCATAATTTATTATATAAAAATAAATTGTTCGTGTGAATATTTTATTAATGATCTATTTTACAAATTTGCAATTGATGTGTGTTCGCTTATGGATATTTATTATAGTATCTTTGGGAGACATGAGCCGTTACTTATTTGCCTCATTCCTATTCAGTCTTCATCACCAACTCTTCGAATCGACGAAGAAGAAAGCCATGAATTATGGATGGACTGTCGAACGGACATTTTCCACATATTTTATACAAACTGGAGGTCATCAAAATTAATTATAATCACTGATATTCCAAAATATACACATTCATATCCTCTAAAATTATGAGAAGGGATTTCATATGGATGTTGTTTCATAGAAAAGTGCTTGACAATTTGACACAGCATTTGTATTTTATTAAAAATTATATAATTTTTATTATCATATGATAAGATTGAATAAAAAATCTGTAAAATAAGACTAAAATTTATTCGATCTTTAATTATAATATGTAATAAACTTAAATGTACTGCAAAAATTAACATCCTATTTAAAAACTCACCGCCCATATTCAGTTTCTGACAGATATTGTATACAAAAACAATTTAGTTTATAACAATAAAAATTAATTTGATAATATTGACATACATACATAGCAAAAAAAAATATCGAATGAGATGGATTTCATGCAGATATTTTAGTAAATAATTTTTATAACCTAGAATCATCATCATTCTTAAATATTTTTAACTTCTCTCTAATTGTTTAATAATTATATGTATGCCAATTATTTATGGCTATCGTCACACACATATCACTATACATTTTCGTATACTTTTCTAAAATAAAGGGTATTTTTTTTATATACATATTATTAAAAACGCTTCTTCGACGGAAACCAAGGTTATTTGCTTTATGAAGCCTTGATCGGGTTTTGTATGCTTTATTTTTGGCACGTTACTCCATCGACTGCTTTGATCGAATATCACATCTCTGTCAATAAATTAAATATTTTAAATCATATCCGTAGTTAATGAATAATGATTCATTAGTCTTAGTCATCTTTTAACTTCGTACGTGATCGTACGATGCATTCTTGACCGATTACTTATCTATAAAGCATAATATTGTGGTAAAATTTATAGATTAGTATTCGATGGTTGGTCGCAATCCATTAATCATAATATTAAATTTAATTCTTTAATTATAATATGTGGAATGTTCATGCGCCGTTTGTTTATTATTTGGTAACTTCGATTGTGGTGAAACTATAGACGAAGGTCGAATACGTTTTATTGATACATTTACTATATAAAAGAATTTTTATTTATATTTTGAAAATTTATCTGAAAGTTCGATATGTATTACCACTTGAAAATTTCTTCAACTTTCAAGTTTAGCACTTGAGTCTTTTCGTTGAATCAATTTCTTTATCGTTTCATATGCTTAAATAAATTCTCGAAAATAATTTTTCAATTGAATTCTTTAGAAAGCTCTTTGCGCAATGTCGAAATCAACTTAAGTTGTTATATTAAATTTATATTTCAACACTTAAAATGTTGATAAAATGGAATTTGAATTTGATTGTGTTTGTATGATTATTTTTTCTCCATATAAATCAGAATTATAATAAAAATAGCTCTACAGACCAATTAACAGTGCATCGTTTATAATCACCATTTTTCCCAGTATTCACACAATACTGAATAAATTCACACTTTCCTTGTTTTTTTTTTCAACAGATTTTTAACACTTAACCGTGTCAAGGACGACTCCTGAGTTGAAAAAATATATTATTTCAGAAATAGCGAGTAAATAGTTAAAGATAACAATCACCACCATAACTTGCTATTTGATATCAACACGAAAATCTCTAACGCCACTTTTTCTATTTTGGTGTTATGAAAACGAACCTGTAGGCTTTTATTATTTCTGAATGTTTTTTTATGTTATTCTCGCGTACATTTTATGAGTGCTGGTAATCATCTGTTTTCCGGTATAATTTTGCTCGTATACCCATTATCATTGAAATATCATAAGGATAATGACTCATACAAAACACTGCTGGTGTTTTTAATATATCATTATACTCATTGTGTAATCCCCCTTTAATAATAACCGAAAGGATAGATTGTAACAAAATATGTTCCTTTTTATTTTTGTATACAATTGTGATTTTTTTATTCATCTCTTCCATTTAAATACTAATGTATTGTCTTAAATTATTTACATTACAACAATCACTAACGTTACATTGGTTTTGTTATTTTTTGAATATCGAACAGTATTGTTTTATGGATGTTGACGGTATTCGTATCCGGCAAGCGACTTTTTCATACATAAATGACCGAACATTTAAACACATGTGTTTGGCAGGAGAGAATCCGCAGAAGTAAAACAAACCGAAAACGAAATAATAAAAAAAAACAGCTTTCATATTGTATGCACAGACGTCACTTAAATGCAAAACGATGTAGGTCATCGGCCGCAACACCGCAAAACTATCAGGGTTGCCATGATATGAACATTAAAAATAGTGTATTCGGAATAAATACATATTTATATTGTATATATTGTATGCAATACATATATGTAAAAGCTTTTCATCGCAGGATTTATGATGCGGGCTTCTAGTCATAAGTGATCTTAATAATCACGAGTCACGATGTATTTGAACTCCATTCACATTACAATTAAGTTATACATATGTACATAGATTTCAGTATGTATGTATGTATCATAGATATAAACATTAGATATCGCATTGCATATAAATAATCGTGCAATTTCGTGTAAACCCGAATTGTTGCACTCTTCTATACTATTCGATAAGGGCATAAGTGTGTCTCCCTCACTCAACACATTTCTAGTGACCCCTGAGAGTGGCTGTAACAATACGTTGGCGATTAAAATGCAATAATATTTTAAACATGTTAAAGAAGTAGTCTTTGGTAAAAAGTGAGCCTAGATGTATTTGAGTGTATGTTTGAGTCCATATGACATGTAGTAACAATGCATTTACCCATTTTACTGTGAAATATAACTGAAGATATGAAGAGAGATGTTTACAGTATAATATTTGCCAGATAACTGATGTTTTTGGCAACTTGATCCACTTGAACTAACCACGCATTTAGCCACTTATGCGATATCTTATGTTTATATCTATGGTATGTATGTATTTTAAATGTAAGAACCGTTCTGCTTCATTACACCTAACTGTAAACGTTACAAGGACGAGGATGATGTATCCTTGTATTGATCGTATGAATATGTGATTGACCATGTCTCGTAACACCGTTACATGTCTGACATCGTCTGAATTAATTATCAGATCCTTCAAGACACTGTAATATTATTCGCATGTAAAAAGCCGCCCATATTCGAAACCGCTTACCCACAGGGGCGAAAATACTCTAGGGAATTTCGAGGGTGAAGTTGTTGAATATTCAACTTAATTATGGGCATTTGTTTGCGCACCACCCTCTTTCTCTCTCATCATTTTATTATAGTCTTTATATTAAAGCGGAATAGTCGGTTTTGCTGTCCATCTGGTTATTTGTAATAGTGGTCAGGTTGTCAGAGAACACGTCCTTCACGGTCTTGGTGCTGGATCGAGTCTTGGGCGACCTTGGCTCCGTGCTTTATATCAGTCTTCAACAACCATTTAATCTCGCATCTGTATTAAAAACGATAATATAGAAATTGCTTAAACAAAATACAACATGCTTTCATTTGAAACTAAAAGATTTTTTTCGCCATTATGCAATGCCAGTGCGATTATTAAAAAATATACTTAAACGGGCCTAAGCTTTTTTTGTATATTTTTTTTTTGTTAATAATAAAATAATTTATCATGACAGCTTGAGAATCTTCGGCTTTATTAATGAGTGAATATATGTTATCATTAGAGAATAATTAAAACAACTTTATTATGTCATCGTATTAGTTCAAGGTCAAGTTCAATTTCAACAAGGTATTCTTGTTCGTCAACAAGGTATTGTTGGCTTTGTAGCGTAGTGCATTTTGTAGCGTAGTGTAGCGTGGGGCTTTGCGTAGTGCATTTTGGGTGAAATTACGCTGTACCGTACTTTGTTTACATATTCAAATCAGGTGAATCAAAATGAAAAATGTAATTAATAAATCCATCATTTTACTCTTCAGGATTGTGTTTTTTGGGGGTGCTGAATTATTTTTTTACAAGTTTGTAAACTCGAATATTCTGAGCAACTTGCGAATTTTTCAAAATATAGAAGATTTTATTAAAATTATGTACTAAAAGCTTTTTATTTCTCAAATGCACGCTCAGCAAAATGCTTTTATTTTTTAATATTTTTCTATTGATTTATTTTAAAAAGATTGTTCATAGCTGTGTTGCACCTTCGTCCAAGACATTGAACCTGGTTCAGTTGTGTCCCGCTGCGGTCGTCAGCCAATTACATTACTAAATTCATAAAAAAAACACCTTTTCCGCATTTTCAACCCGTCTCTCCTCATGCGATCAGCTTCGTACATACATATCTGTGTTTTTTTATGAATGTTTATTTCATTTTTAGGAATAATACAATTAGTATTGTATCAAGGCCTCGAGATTGAGTGCCGATTTCCTGTTTCCTTCGTGTAATGCCGAAGATCCTATTTTAATTAATAGAATTTTACTTATTGTATATTTTTATTTATTTACAGGTTTTGATGATGATGATGATGAGTCGAACATGTATTTGAAGGACAAACACGATTTGAATTTTCTACAAGTGTACGAGGTATGTGATCGATGATTATTGATAAAAAATATTATTATTAAATATTGGGAATTATTATTTCACATGCGTAAATATTAAGGTGAATTTTGTAATCTAATTATTGGGTCAGTTAATCCAACATCTCCTTACTAGCATGATGGTATTTATTTAAATATTTTTTTATAATAATACTAAACCGGTTTGTCATTTCAAATGCACCTTATTTCATTTCAAATTAAATCTTTTTCATAAAAAGATTATCCTTGTAGAGTTTCTATCGAACAATTGTATTGTATCGATTATTCTTTACTCCAAAGAAACGAATGATTTTGAAAATATAATACATAATAAATTTAATATTCAGATTAATTTGATAATATGTATAGTAATCAAATTATTTATTTTATTAATATTAATATATTGATTAGTCAATATTATAATCTACAATAAGTATAATTATACAATTTACCAATTTAATAAAAATATAACTCACGCAGTGTCCAGTGCTGCAAGGCACTTCAGTGCACCCACTTAGCCGAGCTCTGGCTTTGTATCATTATATCAATTTTAGTCATTAAATAGTTGAAATACATTAAAGAAAATTAGTAAAAAAATCGGTAATCGGTAAGTAAAAAGAGCGTTTTAAGGTAATAAATCTAATGGAAAAAATAATAATATTGAATACACACTAACTAAAGACTCTCAAAATTAGGTGTTGTAAAATATATTTTAACCCTTGAAATGGATAATATGTATAATTAAAAATATCGAATCTCATTTGCATTTACAACACACCTATTTACATAACGATAAACGGTGAATTTTACAACAGAGACTATATTTTTTGTGAATGAATATAATATGGAACAATCTTTAAAGAAGTTTGCATATTTTTAATTGCTTATATGTATTGCATTTATCAAAACTATGTATAAAAGTGAAAATCGACTATGTGCCTTTTACAGTCGATATGTAATTTTTGTTCTCGTAATTAATTATACCCAAACTATTTTTTCAAAGATCTTCAAGTTTCGAGCTAACTGCATTCTTATTGTTATTCAGTTATTATCCATTTTATTTAATCGGTAATGTTGTAATAATATTATCAGAATGCAGCCTCGAAAAAATTGTTCTTTATTAAGTATATCGATAGATTTAACCTCCGATAAATTGAACATTAATTCTTCGAAAGAGTCTTTGATAAGTACCATCCAATTGACCTTGCTTCTTGATGATGAGGATCATTGCTGCCGACAGGTCAATTGGTGTCATCGCTCATTTTATTTTATTAATAACCTATATAATAAAAATAACATTCATTGATAACTATGATTCAATGTATCGAGTAATTGATAACGTTCCTATGCAAAAATATTTAAAAAATATGGTTTTTAGAGAACTTATATTTCATATTGACTTTTAATTTAACCAATATGTATAATAAGAAAGCATTTCGTAGTCTTTGATCCATACATTTATTTATCGATGCATAAAGCGCCAAGTAAATATCAACATAGAGACATCCACATGGGCTGTGATTGGTGATCATAACATAATATAGTGTGGCCAATCAATGCCATACACGGTATTTCGAACGTTGGTTCAACATCTTTTTTTTAAATGTAATAATATTTAATAATTACATCATGGTCCTCTCAAGCTGTTTGAAAATTATTATTTTCTTTCACCTACAAAGCATATTTTGGGCCCCTATTTAATTAATTATTAGGGTAAAGTATCACCCAAAATATAGTTGTCCAATCGGGCCAAGGTCTACTACTGAGATGTTATTTGCTGAATGCATTTTCAAGTTATTTATTTCAAGGAAGACTATACAGGGTAGACTTAAATAACTGAGAATATTTTAAGGGGTAGTAGGATATTGCAAATACAAGCGAATTTAAAAAAAATCTTTTTATTATTATTTAAGAAATATTTAACATCACTACTGAATACTTCACAGAAACAGCTGATTTCAAGATGCTGCCACAAACTCGATTCCAAAAGCACCATTAATATTTTTAATTATTTTTTAAATTAATATTAAAAAATATTTCATTTATTCTTGCAATAATCTACCACTTTATAAAGCTTAGCATAAATTCCTAGGCGTGCGTCGCCGTATACGTACACCGTAAAGACGATAAAAGAGTTGCTTTGCTGTATTTTTTTTATTGGTTTTTTGTTAATTAGTGCCTCGCCCGAGGCTCTGACGAGGCGTTGAATATCAAAAAACCGACCATAAGTGTAGCTAAGTAACTCTACTATAGTATTTACGATGACTTGTGTATATCTGGGAATAATACATGCATTCATATATTAAACTTTTAGTGATAATATTTTTTTTTTGTATAAAAATATTCTAATAGTATCTTTATTGGCTGTGATTTCTCTAAAAAAATGTGTATTTTATACGAAAAAGGTTTAATTTGAAATGCAATAGTGCCTTGTGGTTAGTGTGACAAATTCACGAGTGAGACTCTTTGAGTTCGATCCACAGGACTGACAAAAACGCTGTCCACTGGTGTCATTTCACTACACTATATCTGAAGGACTTATTGCTGTGGGGTGGCCTGGGAAACCACCTCTAATAAAATACTCCCAAAAAGGCCACAGTGACCTGGTCAACCCCTTAATTAAAAAATGAATAAAACGGTAAATAGATTCAAGCAGAGACTAATTAACAAAAAACCGATCATAAGCGTAGCTAAGTAACTCTACTATCGTATTTACGGTGACGTATGCGTGGAAATCCATTATTTAAAATATTCTCAGTTAATTCAAGTCCACCCTGTAGTTGCAAGATGCAGCAGACATGCACGGCTGACTATTTACGGCCTTGCCTACGTGAAACCTATTATAGAACAAAATGTTTGGGGAT
Organism: Agraylea sexmaculata; assembly: GCA_022606485.1. NCBI lineage: Eukaryota > Metazoa > Arthropoda > Insecta > Trichoptera > Hydroptilidae > Agraylea > Agraylea sexmaculata. The sequence goes on along the minus strand of JAGTTH010006870.1, from coordinate 52,671 downwards.
GCACGCCTTTTAGTAATATTAATAATAAAACAGTGTGAATGATGTAATATTAATTTGTTTATTTTTAAACGTGTGTTGATATTATTTATAGTTAGTTGTATTTTGTATGCGCGGCGCAGCATCAGCCCCTCCTATAGAAGAGCAGCTCTGCCAGGACCGTTATCGATTCCATGACGACAAGGTCACACAGCCTCCACCCTACCTTACCCTACCCTACCCTATCTACCCTGCTCTACTCCACTAACACTGGATCCATCGCAAGGTCGTGCACCGCACACAGGGGACCGAAACTGGACCTCAATCGGATCAAACCTTTTAGGTGCTCTTAAAAAAATATATCACGTTCGATTGATCACCATAAATAAATTTTCAATTGTGCAAAAACCCACGCGCTAAATCCGGGATCAATAACATTTATTAAACATGCTATTGAAATACTATTTAATAAGGGCAAAGGTACAGGTGGATGAATCAGTTTTTTAAAGGTAATAGATAATCGTCATTATTTCACAAAAAATACACGTAAATTTAACCTAACCCTAGCTTACAACAAAATTAGTTGTATTTTCATTATACCCAAGTACAACTATGTCTAGAAATAATGAAATAAATAAATATATTCATAATAATATAAATGCAAAGTCATAAACTTGAAATAAGTGAGAATATTTAAAAGGGTGATAGGTATCGCAAATATAAGCGGAAAACATTAAGTATTTAAAAATATATATAAATTAAAAATTAAAAAAAAAAACAATTACATATAACAGACACAATATAAACGTAAAAGTCACTTTTGTGTACTTCACAGACACAGCTGATTCGATGATGGTGGCCCAAACTCGATTCCATAAGCACTATTAATATTATTAATTAATTTTTATTTATACATATTTATATATATTTTTTTTTAAATTTATTCTTAAAATACCCTACCACCCTCTAAAATATTATATTATCAGTTATTTCAAGTCCACTCTGTATAATATATTTTATATATATAAGCGTATGTTCACTTTTTGTTGAATAAATTCTGATTTGGAAATACTTTATAAAAACTATTATTCTTATATTATGTATTTTTAGTAATAATTGGGGCTTATGCACCAGATATCATTCTAAAAAATGTATCTTTTATATATTATTATACAATTTTTTGCCGTACGAAATTTTTGTATTTCTTATCATAATAAACTAAGCACTTCTATACAAATTATAATATTGTTATTGGAAGTTTAAGTCAGTTGTTTGCAAGACAGAATTCAATTATTTTTTATAATAGCGGCTGTAGTGTAAAAATAATATGCTTTTCACCTCTTGCTCCATTAAAAGTTTATATCGTAATTTATTCTATATTATGGTTAAACAACAATGGAATATGGAGAACAAGAATATGTTCATAAATCACTTGTGTCTGTTATATTATGGTTTGTGTCATTCGAAACGTAAACCGCAAATTCAGTCGGTCCGTACATGAAATGGACTCGTAGTCATATTACAACTGTAAATAGAACTTACACTGTGGTCTTTCAATATATCTAATCAAAACATATTGATTAATGGTTTAATGCTGATGATGTCATGCTGAAACTTTTTCGAGAGATGTCTGAAACGAAAGTGAGTCATCGAGACGAGATGAGTCACTGTAGGGAAACAAATTACATTATTTTGACACAGTACAACGTAAAAAAGCCATTATGTATGCTATCTACTTTATCTTCTATCTTTAGAGAATATATCGTTAGCATAAACTTTAAATACAGCGCTAATGGAATTCGATCGTTAGTTTCAGGAGTAGTAAGGTGTCCTCCTGTCTAGATGGGTAATTAGTTTGAACTTTGTAAGTTAAACTAACTCTTAAATGTGTACATTTAACACAACGCTGACCAACAAGCTAATGCCTTCTCTTAATACAAAAATATGATATATAAATAACGCATTTTTTAAAATAAAATTACTTATTACGTGTGTGATGAAATCGTTTTGGTGAAAATAAATAATACAGTGGAACCTCGATTTAACGAAAAAAAATTCGTTATATCGAGGTTTTTTTTCATACTTCGTTATATAGAGGTTCCCAACCAATCATTTTACATATATTTCCTTAATATCCGAATATGATAAAGAGGTGCACATTAATTACTAAAGAAAACGTCATATTAATTAGAATAAATCCAGAATACAAAGTGCGTAAATAAAAAATACAAAAAATGGTGTCATCAGTTAAGGATTTGCAAGTTTAGAGAGTATTATTCTTGTGATATAGCCTTTTGATAATATCAAAACTTTGTATAGAGGTTTTTAAAATAAAATTTCGATTTATGCATAAAGGTCGATAACGATCGTCGAAAATTCGTTAAATCGAGGTTTTTGTAAATATTTCTTGATAAAACTTCGCTATATAAATGTAAAATTGGAGTGTTTTTCGTAAAATTTGTTATATCGAGGTTCCACTATATACTTAATTTTTGTGGTTTCCATTGAATGAAATGTTAATTAATTTTAATTTTGGTGTAAGTATATATTGAAGCCGCACGACTGAAAATATTTCGACTTTCAAATCCAATTACAGTCGTAATGAAATGGCGGTATTCTGATGTTATTGCATTTTTGTTACGCATTATGATTTTCACCTTAATTCAGTATTCGAGAATGCTCGGTATTGGATAGCATATTTACGTAATGCTTTAATGAGGGTCAAATTTCAATTTTATTTTACTTATATTTTTTTTTTCAGGAATGCAGAGTCAGGTGGATGTGTCATTGATGATCAGATGGTAAACGGAGGTGCTGAGGGCGCTGCGCTGGCGCTAGACGCTCTCGATAACGATAAAAATGGTATTAAATAACACAATTCATATGATTTGTATATATTCATTATAACATGGACTTATTTAATTTTAGACACGAAGAAGCGTAGGTTTTTGCGAGGACTGCGACGCATGTTTAGACGTCGCGGTGCCAGAGAAAGCAGAGCTGATTCAGCACAAGCAAGAACACCTGACAGTCTCCTGCAATCCGAGGATGAAGCCAGGAGAAAGTGAGTCTTTTAATTATTACCATACCTCGGCTAAGTGGGTGAACTGAAGAATAATCTAATAATATTAATAAAATAAAATTGATATATTTGAAATTTGCCCATTCACCTAATATTCGGCCACATTAACATTATAATTTCCCCCATAAATATGATAATCAATGTATAAATATCTCAGAATTCAAATAAAACAATACAATTAAACTGTGTGTCATTAACCGAGAATTTAAATAAAATGATACAATTTATTGAAAATATAACCTGTGCAGTGTCCAGTGCTCCAAGACACTTCAGTACACCCACATATTCGAGCTCTGATTTTTAAATATTATAATTGAAAAAAATCTGTTATAAATTTGAAAGTCTACAATGTTTATTTAAATGTCAATATAATTGGAGTCATAGAAACCGAGATAATCTTGAAAAACTGATTTTTGTGACCTTTGAACTTCCAAACCCATAATATAATTTTATTAGATTTTTTAGAATTCCAAAATAAAGGTGTGTGCTTTTTCTTCATAATCTGACTGGGCTATATGAGACTAATTCAATACAAGATATAGATATAAACATAAGATATCGCATAAGTGGCTAAATGCGTGGTTATTTCAAGTGGATCAAGTGGCCAAAAACATCAGTTATCTGGCAAACATTATACTGTAAACATCTCTCTTCATATCTTCAGTTATATTTCACAGTAAAATGGGTAAATGCATTGTTACTACATGTCATATGGACTCAAACATACACTCAAATACATCTAGGCTCAGTTTTTACCAAAGACTACTTCTTTAACATGTTTAAAATATTATTGCATTTTAATCTCCAAAGTATTGTCACAGCCACTCTCAGGGTCACTAGAAATGTGTTGAGTGAGGGAGACACACTTATGCCTTTATCGAATAGGAGAGAAGAGTGCAACAATACGGGTTTACACGAATTATTTATAAGCAATGCGAAAGCTAATGTTTATATCTATGAATTCACATAAATGCATTAGGATAAAATACGCGATGATGATATAATATGCATAAATTTTGAGGAAATAATTTTATTTCTATATGAGATATAAATTAAGTATTTTCCTTTACTTTCATTGTGTGATTTGGTAAATATTTAATATACATTTTTTAATCTAGGAGTGGATGCCTTCAAGGACAGTGTGGTTTGAGTGTGTCACATGATTCCGTGTTTACTGCTGAAGCTTCAGGAGTTTCAGGAGGTGAAAGCGATGACGAAAGAGCAAGATCTGCATCCAGTGTTTCAGCAAGAAGGCATCACTATCATCATAAGCTCGGTGCACCACTCAGTGTAAGTTAAACTTCTACTATAATATTGATTTTAAGTTTTCTTCATTAATCTTGCCCTCGTTTGTGTATTTTATGATTGAAGATTATCCGGTCTTATAGAGATGATTGATTATACTTCTTACATTTTATCAAGTCGGATACTCGATAGCTATTTTTTTCATATATACGTTTACATACAATCCCAGAGAACACTAGAAAAATATTTATTAAAATTTCTTTATTATGCATAAGTTACAATGATTGATAGAACAACACATCTTTGGAAATAGACTTAGGTGTACAGAGTATATACATCTTTTTACCTATAACTAACATGAGAATGTTTTTTTTTTAATTTGACATGAATAATAGTATTAAATTATAGAAAGAATGGGAAAAAAATAATTGAATATTAATAAGTAATAACAACAATAAAAGCAATATTAACAAAACAATTACAAAATATAATGCTTAAAAACTAAATAACCGTTTGTTTGGGTAAAACCAAATTTGAGTTGAGTGAATTATTGGAAATTTACACTTTATTTTTAAAAATAATATCAGTTTTGGAAGTCCAGGCATATTTGGTTTTATTTACATGTATTATGATTGGGTTAGTCGGGAAGTTAGTCATTTAAGTGTAATGTTTTTTACTCAAATCTGCGATATTTGCTTTGATTATTTTTAACTTAATGTCCTCGTGGACTTCTTTACGAAATGTGCCAGGTTCAAGATCTAAGGCCATCTAAAGACACTTGTTTTGAGCAATTTGAATTTTATTGATATGAGTTTTTGTACTAGAAGAATGATGAAAGTTCTTTGAATATGATATGTGTCCGTGGGTTTATATTGGGATCTCAAGTATCAAGTTATTTACCGAACCCTTTCGTGGTATTATTTTTTTAACTGTTGTTTAATTGACGTCCATCTTATCCGAATGACGCGTTGACGAATCGAGACACTCTTTCCTCCCACACAATAAAACCTATCGATAAATAAATGTACTCACAATCAAAAAGGAGGCTTTTGTCGGTGAAGACGATGAGATAACATTGGATGCGTCTCTTTTTTATGAACACATATATTTATTTTTTTGATCTCAGACCGAAGCTAGACGTGGATTTATTAGGACGGTACTTTTAGTATATGAGAAAACCGGTATTTGTTTGAATAGTGTGACTACGATGAGACTTGGGTGGCTTGTCTTTCCAGTGACACCTATATACAAATTATTTACATACACTTCTGAAGAAATTTAAAAGTGACTAAGGGAAAATGTCATGAATAATAAATACTCTTTGATCGTATACCATACAATTTCAGTATGTACCAACCATTAAACAAATAATGTTATGAATGTGAACACACGTCAAATGTTTTATTTATTATTTTATTCACAAAATAGAAAACATTAATATTTATAATTTATGATAAGCTAATACACATACCATATTAAAAATAATGGAGATCCAAGTTGAAAAGCCTATAATCCTGAGATTAGCGGATTATGATGATGCAAGTGCACATTTTTCAGCCATGGTCTGCTTATTTTTATTTATTGAAAACAAACAGCTTTTAGAAATTATCGGGAAACCTATAGTTTTATAAATATAATTTGAAACACAGTTAAAAAAAGAAGAAAATTGGCGTTAGTGAACATAGAAAAGAAATAAGAAGACATGAGATGACTAACAATTAAGTTTATATAAGATATATTTATTTATTTGTATGAAAAGAAATAACAAATGATGATTATTCTTATTGGGCGTTATCAATCAGGACCTTTCACGGTATTATAAAATACCGATCAGAGCTTTTCGCGGCATATTTTGATTTTAACAGATGCTCTACAAATAGTCGTAAATTTTTCCTCTCAATTAAAACCGTATTCAATATATTTTTTAACGTAATTGGTAAAAATACACTGCCTTATAAATATACAGAGGTTATCTGTTAATTTATTTTTTATGATTACAAATTGAACTCGATGCTTTGACATTGACCTGAAGTTATTTAATACAAAATAAATAATATTGTAAGGCGTGTTTTACAAATGGCAGCAACATTCCTCCTTTATCACATACATTCGACGAGTTCGAGTTCATACAAGTAGAAGCGGTCCGTCGTGATATTTATGATTGAACTTTGCATAGGTTACCGAATAATAAAATATAATATTAAATGTCGGCTAGACCTGTATATAGTGTGTGGTGATGTTATAAGTGAGTGATCTAGAATAAAAAAAATAGAACTATGCACTTTGAGATGATGGAAATTATATGAGTCAATTTTTGACATAAGGTATACATTCTTTTGATTGTGGACCACTCAAGTGTATATAATTTTTGTAGCTGGTGATAATGATATTGCGTAAAGGGCATACGGGGAGAAATACTGCATACAATGGCAACTTCTGCGTGTATTACCTGCATTTTACATACATATAAGTGTTATATTGTATACAGGTAGTTGTGAGGATGTGTGGTGTGTAAAGATGGCGACCAGAGAAAGAGACCGGTTCAAGTCTCTGTACCGTTATACCCTCTTGCCGGCACATTACAACCTCACCTTACTAACTATTATTCCTTATTATATAACCATCTAACCATATTAAATTATTTAACATGCTGCATTGACTTCTCCTTTAAAACTGCCTCAGTCGTACGTAGAAACATGGGAGTCATGTTTTTGAGGAGCTTTTTTAGACACAACAACGTGTTAATTCTTTGTCTGTCGATAATCTTAACTATTACTAGTTACACAGGTCACCGACTTATTAATCAGTGTTTACCTTACAATACAAGAAATCAGAATAAACCTGGATCAAGACGATCGATCGGGATTTTATTAATATTATTCCCAATCTCCCAGTGCAGTGTAATAAACGATCAAATCATTTTTTTCTTAAGCGGGATTTGAACCCAGAACTACAGTATTTTTATAATAATTTCAAATTATTCTTGTAGTTTTGTTTACGATTAGGCTGAGTTTAACAAACCTATTTTAAATGTTGTCAATTATTGTTATAAAACAAAACGTGCGGTCGCCACTCTTTGCTTGTTATGTTTTTTGAGTAAATGTATAACTTTAGACACGTCTACAGGTGAGAACATACCATTTTTTTTTTGTAATTTAGGGTTTTATAAATATGTATGTAAGTCATATTTAATAGTACTGAGATAATGGCGAATTAGTGAAAAAAAAAGTCTTAACAGAACTATAAATTTATGATATATATTTGAATAATTTACAATGTGGTATAAGTCAACGACTTCTTTTATCTTTCCAAATATAACACAATTATAAAAAAATACCTCTATTTTAACTAACTAACAGAAACTAAGAATGTTTTTTTCTCTAACTAAAAAACTAAGAATGTATTTTTTTTCTCCCAATATAGTATTAAAAAACATATACAAATGCATCCCTAACTCAAAATATGAATTATTGCATTTTAACAGTACACCCTCGATATTATAGTTGTTTATGCAATACTCATGTAAATGAATTAATTTTATGATTACTTTCTAACGGATAAAGCTATTTTTTAAAGACTAACACTTTCCAACCTAAAGCAAATTTATTGGCACTTGAATGATGTGAAGATGCTTCGATTTGAAAGCCAACTTCACAAATCTCTTTGAAATGTTTCATTTTTTTTTAAGCATTCCTTTGTTGTACGCAGATAAAGAAATCATTGTACATATATTTTATTCAAACAAACATCAAATACAAAAATATTATTTATGTTTACTATTAAGAATTATACTGCATTGCACTGCTTAAACCTAATCTTCTCATTTGAATTTACCTCATTCTTATTGATTAAATTCCCTAGATGAGTGCACTCTTCAATTAGTACCTTTTTCTGAGAAACCTTCGTCGTTGCGGTTATTTATTAAACGGTACATGCGTGTGTGTATTTTTTTCTGTGGTCTCCGTTAATGACTGCATTGAGTGTTGATCTCACGTACTTTTGTTAAGATAACACAATATTATAATAGTAAAAATGAGCACAGAAAATGCAGTTAGTATTATTAGCAATCCAGAACAATGCATTCCTCATACAACTCGTCTATCTTTGCTAATTCTAGATGAAATCACACGTTGGTTATTTAAAAATATACTAATATTAAACTGAATTTGGTTTATAGTATTCGAATAGCTGTCAAGAAGCTACTCGTCCTGTGTTATGTTTATTCTGTTATAGACTTCCTTTTCATTGTAAATGATGTTCGATTTCCTTTTCAAACACATGAAGTCCAGTGGAAAATGCATTTGCAAGGATGACAATTGATATTTCCTTTATTATAAGTCCTGAAATGTGACAATTGTTACGGTAGTATAATATTTTGCACAGTATATTGTGTGGATTGTTTTAATTGGAACAAACTTGCATGTTACACTTGCACTTGACATCGTGTCAATAGCTGCTGTACAATGTCTTCTTCATACATAATACTAACTCAGGAAATATTATATTATCTTCTAAACTTATATTCCCATGTATTATAGTAACGCCACATGATATAAATTAAATTGAATGATTTTGTTAAATATAATAAATATCACTTGTCATAGACGTTTTCTCCATGGAAAGTGTATATTTATTTTTCTAATTGCATATGCAAACGCTCTTAAGAGTTTTTTCTACAGACGAAACGGTTCAAAAACAGATATATTAAATACAATAAAATAAAGTAAAATGTGTAAGGCAATAATTTGATTGGCGCAATTGGTGGAAAAGAGATAATTGGATAAGGAATACTTTGGATAGAATCTAAAATGTTTAATATTTTTTATACCGTAGATGATTTTATCAAGAACTCTCATAGTTTAAAATTGGAAACCAGTTGGACTTTTAAATACCATACAACTGGATAAATATTATATTCTACATAATTGATAGTTGCGTTTTTATCGTATATTTAATATAGAAAAGAAATGGTTACTGATTATATATGATACATAAAAATACGATAACCTTAATTATGTCTTCTAATTTATATATATTCAAAAAATTTTATATAAGGATAAAGAAAAATGTGATGAATGTAGAGAATGCGATGGAAATAGAAATTAAAAGGGAACGATGAAACAGAGTACCCCTTTACAGTATTATTTAATATAAAAATACACCATGCTTTAAGTATTTTTTATTATTCACCATATTAATAATTTATTTTACCACAATACGAGCTTTGTATAAAAACATACGTATGTATTTCTATAAATACATGATAATATTATATTAAACATATGAGTGTGGCATCTGGAATTTGAATGAATCACAGTCTGAATGCAAATCTATTTATGGTATTCAAACTGCAGATATATCTCTCTAAATATATGATCGTTTTTATTTTATTTATCAAATTACTAAAGTTTATTCAGTAGTGAGAAGTAATGTGGTATCCCATTGACACAATTTCCAGGTCGATTGATTCTCCGGCCTTAACGCTTGGACGAATTTTAATCGCCAAATTGTAGTTGATTTCAGTATTAGGTAATAGATTTTAATAAAATGAAATGAATAATTTCCATACACATGGGGCAGCTAGTATGTATATTAGTAATTATACTTTCTTGCAGAGAGATCGACCATAATAAGCGACTGACATTCAATGCAAATGCGTAAAACCATTGTGCATGTGCAGTACTATTGTTGCATTTCTATAACCACTTTATCCTTTGAAAATTGTTTCATAGTGCAAGGTTAACACTTCTACAATACGAATAATACTAGTTTTTATATCAATTTGGTGGTATTCTTAAAATAAATCAATAGGTGGTGTCGATAATATTCTTCATTAATGTTGACTACTCAGTGAATAAGGTTGGAAATCCGCTATCGCCAACGTTTCCCAATACCTAAGTATGTGAGATCATATCCTGCCTAGTATGCGTGTTTAGTTCAAGTGGATCAAGTGGTCAAAAACATGAGTTACCTGGCAAAAATTATACTGTAAACATCTCTCTTCATATCTTCAGTTATATTTCACAGTAAAATGGGTAAATGCATTGTTACTACATGTCATATGGACTCAAACATACACTCAAATACATCTAGGCTCAGTTTTTTTCTTTAACATGTTTAAAATATTATTGGGTATATTGTCACAACCACTCTCAGTGGCCACTAGAAATATGTTGAGTGAGGGAGACACACTTATGCCTTTATCGAATAGCGGAGAAGAGTGCAACAATACACGGGATAAACAAAATTACACGAATTATTTATATGCAATGCGATATCTAATGTTTATATCTATGATAAATACTATCAATCAGCCATTCATATCAGCGATATTCATCTTCATTTTCTACACAAAAAAATAATTATCTATAGCCATTATCATCTTTTGAGTGTAATTGTACAAAATAAATTTTCTATTGTTGTATTTCTTCGTCTAATGTAGATAATAATAAATTAAATAGCTTGTTTTTTGACGTCAGATCAATTTTTGTTTTCTTTTTATATCAATGAATGCGCCTGAATGTAGGCAAAGCAGACAATATTGCAATAATAATACATTTTAACATAAAATACCTCTACATGAATCGTTTATTTTCCTGCTTGAACAATGACAATTTAAACAATATAAAATACTAAAATAAAATATCGTTTTTTTTTTAGTATGTACTCGTGATTTGAATACAAAGATTGCGCTTGCTGTAGATTTATATATTTATGTGAAGTGGAATATAATGTAATTTGCGTATTGCCATGTTTTAAAGTGTAGAGTGGTAAATTGGATCGGATCCAACAAGTTGTTTATACCCGTTAACAGTTAACACTTGTTGTCCGACAAGAGCTAACCTACAATCTACAAGTATAGCGACTTGCCCAAGATTTAATCGATTTCGAGGCGTGATATTTCCAAACTGGACATCGTAATGTACTTAACTTGCATATCTCTAGGGCGTTTCTCACGGGTTCACTATATTATATAAAGGATCGTTGGGACACACCTCCTATCATTATCTAAGATTTATTATACTCTGCAAATACTAATGAATAATATAATATTGTAATACTATTGTGGAATTGGAAGTGTTATATCGGATATTGTAGCCATTTGAAGAACAAAGAACTGTCTTTCGTGACCTCAGTTCCTGAACACCTTTTGACATTTACTACTCTAAATGTTGTCACACTTAATTTGGTATTTATATCAAATAACACAATAATTTATTAAATTAAATATTTAAATATAAACCAACGGTTTTCTTGACTTGTAATTAGTACAGATTCATGTTCTTAAAATATACTTAAAAACATATATTTTGGAGAATATAACCCGCCTCATAACTAAGGTGCACGGTTAAGAATTAAAAAAAACTCTATTGGTTATTTCGACTGGCAGATCGAGAGTAGTAATAAAATGCCGATAGATCTCATCTCGATCTAGGTTTTCTCTGATTTACTGTATTGTAAAATGAATACTGATGTTTAATAAGTCGGTAAGAGTCCCCCTTTCGTTGATCCCCTCAGTTAAAAAATATCATCTAAAGGTAAATTCTATAAAATGAATATAAAAAGTTTTAACATCTTTTATAAATAACATCTTATATATTTCTGGGGGCGTATAAATAAATAAATAATATTATTATAAGGTCAAGCAAATACCACCAATCGAAATGGTCGACCAAGCAGATGAGTTTGACTGAGACAATATTATTTCGTCTACTTGTCCAACCATCTTGATAGTTATACAACCAGTTGTATAGCCATCCAATATATTATATAAAACTTTGTATAATATTAGGATGTCTGCAAGCAAGGGCGAGAATGGGTCACCACACATGCGAAATCAACACACATCCACCAGCTTGCGGACAACCTTAGGATTGTAGTTTAAAATATCGAGTTATTTAAATCGGTCTTTGGGTTTATTCGAAGTAACAAAAAATGAAACAGTCTCAGACCAATGGCGGTAAAGGTTCCTTTTAAAAGTGATGAATCGTTATTTTCAAATGAAATAAACCAAAAGAAATGACATAGGGCAGGATACGAGAGGTTCTTTCTTCTATATTGAGGCGTCATTATTTCAATTAGCTTGAAGGGTCAGCACGTATTGGTTGGTAATGAGGAGTACAAGGATCGTTCTTCAAAAAAGAAGGATGTAGGTGTATGCATAGATAATGACATGGCGATAGGACCTGAACCAGGACAGGTCTAGGTCTTCCTTTCCTCCCAATTAGCACCAGTGGACCTGAACCTTTTTAAATAAAACCTCTCGTTAACTAAATAAATCCGTTTCAAACCGCCAAGGAAGTTACTAAGCGGTCTACTTTAACATTTTCCGCTATTCACAATGTAATTATGAGTTTCCTTTACAACAATTTTACTTGTTACTCTAATCCATGTCATCCTCACTTTACTTTGTTATATTTAATTAATACCGGTTACTTCAAACAGTACTGGAAAACCATATTGATGAATCGCTAAAGAAAAAATGAGTATATACAACCTGTCTTTGGTTGAACTTAAAATAAATTATAGGCGAATATGTAATTCCAATACGATCATTAAAAAATATACTAAAAGGGGTCTAAGATTTTTTTTTCGTATAAAAAATAATTTATGATGACAGTTTGTGAATCTTCGGTTATTATAATGAGTGAATATATGATGTCATCATAGAATAACAAAAACAATATTCATTTTCAAGGTCAAGTTCAAATGAATAATAACAAGTGTGACAACATAATTTTGTCATAACGCCTGAGGTCTCTTGTCCGTATTTGCATCAACAACAACTAATTGTAAACACTATGTTGTCATAATGTCTCATTTTGCTGACCGTGTGTGCCGTTTGAGGTTATGACGTATGCTTATAATAATACAAATTCAAATCAGGCAGTCAATCACCTAATAAGTAAAAACGTAAGATTCTCAAACTTTTTAAAGTAATAATTAAAAAATTTACTAGCCGACTTGGACCATTAATGAAGGTGTGGTTGTTTTACATTTAATGTACCATTCATTATATTTAATTATTTTAAGTTGAATAAAAGACATGTTGTATATTTGTAATTGATTACAACGAGAGATTTTTGTCTGCAATGTAAAACTTTATGATGGATCACACGTTACGAAATCTGGATCACGTTTTGATGTTGCAATTATTATGTATCTTTGTTAGTGGCTTTCGGTTTATTATTTGTGTAAGATGGTTTCATAAGTTATGGGTAATCCTCGTGGGCAGCTTATTATGAACATCTTGGCTAATATTTTATAGTTTCCCACGAATATTATAATTTATCTTATTTTACATGACAATATGTGGGCATTTAATTCACTCTCTTAATCGCTTAATAATTCATATTTACTAGATACACATTTTTTATTTGTCTAACTGCTATCCATAAACCGTCTTAAATAATTTTAATATGAATACCAAGCAACCAATATTTTTATTTATATTATGAGCTTTGTAAAAATATATTATAATTTATTTTTTATTATGTTGAAATTTTAATAAAAAATGTTTTTAATTTCCCCGCACAGGTGTCACTATAATATATGATTTAAAATACTACTATTAAGGTAGTGAATATTTTGTTCGTGTTTTTTTTTTGTTGAAAATCAGTATGATTAGTTGAAATGCGTGCGTGAGTCAGTTTCCTTCCTGTTTGCTGGTCACACATTTATGTTCGTTTCAGTCGTATTAAAATGCATTTTGTGCATAATGATAATATATAAATTAATTTGAAATTAACGGTATAGTTAAAGATAAGAGTGATACTGTTCGACTATATAAATTTTTCAGAGTAAACGTGGATTGAATCGTTTTTATTAATATTATTACCAAAAACCGATTGATTTTTTATTCATTCGAACCGATTTCCACAGTTTTTGTATGCCCCGGTGTATTCAGTGATGTTTATCAATTAAATGTTCTCCATGCTCTCGTGTCTTTGGGTATGTTGATTGGTAATTAATCGGTATTTGTGTGGAATATGATACATAGTTATGTTTCGTGAGATGCTATGATCTAGAAAGCAATAAGTATACACTTTGGTGCGTTTATACCATAATGTATAGATATTTTGCCAATCAGGGATATTCAAATTCATTTTTTTTATAAATAAAATAATATTGTTTGAATTTTGTTTATATCATAATAATAAGTCGCTGTCATACTGCATTATTCCTAAATAAAAATGTTTGTGGTTTAAACGATACCAAACTTTAGGAAATTGGGGCGTCGACAACCAGAGGAACGAACTCAACAAGGTAGTACATTTGTAAACTGTGCTTTGAACTCAGACTGCTATAGTAACTCAGTAGCTATGATTTATTTTGTTTTGTTGAAAATTTAAAATTTTTAAAAATCCTACAGTCTCCGTTGATATACAGTGGTACTTCGACATACGAGTTTAATTCGTTCCGCTATTCTGCTCGAAACTCGAAAAACTCGTGACTCGAATCAAATTTTCCCATACAATTCCATGCAAACTGCAATTAATCCGTTCCAGCCCTCAAAAAATCCTAGCACAAAAATGTTGTTTTTTTAACGTACCACTTGTTTTTGAATAAAAATATGTATTTATAAATGACAAATATTTATTGTGCAAAATCAAAACGAGAATATAACGAAATAAATTAGATTTATAAAGTGTTACTTTCGCTTAATTTTCATCACTGCTTTACTCTTCTCCGATCTTTTTTCGCTAAACTTTTCTCACCCTCACATGTAGACTGTTTAGAAAAAAATGTTCCAGACCAATGGATTTCACTAGCCGATTGTCGACCCCTTGTCGAGTACTCGTCTCTTATTTTCGATGCCTCAATTATTTCGTTATTTTTCAATAGGATAAAAAAGTATTCGTCATGCCCTATCTTCGCTTAAAATATTCTTAATTAGTCTACCCTGGATATTTGAATGTATGTATTGAGAATATTTTTATCAATTGTATTACTAAATGTTACAAGTAGCTAATATAAGTACTCATATGATTAATATATAATATTATTGAGATCCTTTTAACAGAGTTTGTGACACCTGATCGTAAAATGAGATGGTCAGTCGGATTGTGATGGTGAGTCAGTTGTTGCACGCTCTTCGATACATTAACATCTCAGACTGTACCGTTTGATATTTTATAACTTCAACACGGCATATCAGTGATAATCTCGTGTGATCTAGTTTAAGTGAGTGTCTGGATCTATTTGTGTGTTTATAAGTGAGTGTCGTCATATATATTAAAAAAAAAAAACAGATTATTTGAGGAAGGTTTCCATTGTTCGATGATGGTGTACTGATATTCATCTTCAGAGCATTCCAACATATTAAATTATATTTAGATATATCTACGTCATTATTAGGCAATATTAAACCATGAGTATATCATCATGATATTTTAAAAATAATAATATTAGGATGTAACAAAGCTCGACTTATATCTTCCTTGTTCAGCCATATTGTAGCTACATTAAAATTTAGGTGAAGAATAATATTATATTTATATTTTAATACTATTATAAATTTTGTTATTGTATTCAATCAGTTCTGTATAGAATAAATATATAAATATTATCTCCCAGAAAATATATGTTAAGTTCGTCTACAATTTTTTTTTAAGCATTGTGAGTTAACGGTATGATGATAGACTCATAAAAATTAATTTGATTGTTTAAATAAAACACTTGAATTTGAGAAATTGTCGTAAATCCGCTCGCAATAATGTGAATATATAATAAAATATTTTTACTAATATAATGGATATTAAAGGGTCGTATCTGTTTTTCGTTTAAAAAATTCGATCGTTGAGAGGCGAAGTAACGATTTCAATAATATTTATATTCGCTGGTATTATGTACTTTCTCGCAGAAACTTGTTTTATGTTTAAGGCTTTTATAAAGACTTAGTTTGCTAATATTCAGATTTATAATCAATAAAGAATGAGATCTGCCAATGAACAGTTATAGATCCGTTGTGCGTGTGTTTCCATCCGATCGGCCCACATATTCAATCACTATTTTAAAACGGCACCAGGAAATACATATCGATAAATATGATTAACAGATTACTTAGTGCGTATTTATATTATTGGATTACTTACGAAAATATGAGTTATTTTTCAATTTCGGTGGGTTAATTACTGTTGTCGTTTGTAATTCGGCTGGAGTTTCACATTGTTTATCTTGTTAGTTGACGTTGAAGTGAATTTGTTAATGGCTTTTCTGTGTCTCTGGAAGCCTTTGCATGCACTGTTTGTTTGGAATTTATTAAAATAGATATACAAAATAAATGAGTTCGCCTTATATTGAAATAAATCCTGTGTGCCGATTCGTTTGGGCTTTGCAGTGGAAATGTCTCAATTTAAATTCGTCGCCTAACGGGATATTGCCACCTTTGCTTAAATTATACTGGATTATCTCCAGGACTTCGAATCCATTTGCAATCACATCCCGTTTGACTAGTTGTTTGAATTTCATTCGTTTTAATACTGAATAATGGAAATGCTCATTCTTTGACCTATTTTACAGAATTTATTATGTTATGAAATTTTTTGGGTTTGCTTTAAAAAAGGTATATGATACATTTTCAAAATAATTCTAACAAATAATCCTTCCTGTTCAGTATAGTTTTATACCAATAGTAAAAATATTTTTGTTTCACGGAACTATTTAATTTTTAATTATCAAATCAAATTGTTACGTATTAAAAAAGACAATGATACAGAGTTTTTTGCAATTTTTTTTCAATGTTTACCTTATCCGTTTTATTTATTTTTATTTTTAGAATTAAAATTATATCTTTATTTATAACGAAAATTACAATATATCAATGGTTGATTGACACTAAACCGTATCTACGTTTTAGTGTGTTTATAAATCACTAATTTAATAATATAATTGCGAAATAAAAATATTTTACTGTGGTCATGGGTTCAAATCAATCTCAAGTCAAAACAAAATAATTGACTTGATCAGTTATTACAATTGAGAGATTAGGAATAAATATAAAATCCCGATAGATCGTGATATTCTGTATGGAAAATATAACAAAAACGATATTGGAATTTATAAATTATTATCAAAAAATATAAGGTTACGAAAAAAAATTCACGGTGATAATTTAAAGTAAATCGCATTATTATTAAATTTAAAATTGAATATCTATCAGTCAGCATTTATACATTTTTAAAATGACTTTGATATACACAAAAACACTTATTTGGGAGCAAGTTCTCTCAATCTTGGATTCAGGTATTAATATAAATTTAATAATTATAATATATTCCCAGAATGATTGAAGAGACACGTGTAATAAATATAAATAAGTCGGTGGCCTGTGTAACTAGTAATAGTTAAGATCACCTACAGACAAATAATTAACACATTGTTGTGTCTAAAAACCCTCTAAAAAAGGATCCATTAGAGTTGTAGGTTCTCTGGTTAATAATTTATTTGTTATTTTTGTGTTAATAATAAACCCATCTAAATAAAAAAGCCTAATTTGTATGGAAAATATGCACATATAACCTACAATTTTATGATAATATACCGTCAGTTCGATTATTGTATAGACAGCTCTAAAATAACATAGGGAGAATAATATTTTTTTTGGAAAAATTATCTCCAAAAATGGGGTAATTATCTGCATGACTAATGAATGATAGTGGTGCTATTATTATTTACAATTTCTTTATTATGCATAAGTTTTTACATTGATTGATTGAACAATACATCTTTGGAAATAGACTTAGGTGTACAGAGTGTATAAACTTTTTACCTATAACTAACATGAGAATGTTTTATTTAAATTTGACATTAATAATAGTATTAAATTATAGAAAGAATGGAGAAAAAAATATCATAGCTATGTTTAACTAATAATATGGTTAGTCAGAGTATGTTGTGAATGCATTGTAGTGTGGACAGGTGCTTTGAACAAGTTGTATGTATAATTTGTACATACTCGTATTCGTTGTTTAGAGTTTAATATATGCAAGTCCACCGTTAGGTTATTATTATACCGACATTGGCATGGAAATGTCAATGGCAGAAAGTGTCGTAGAAAGAGACCAAATACGACGATGACCACTTGTTGCTGGTGAAAAAGCAAAATAAAGGAATATGTACACAAAGGAGAACGACTATCAATAGTGGGCGTGTGTAGTGTAGGCTGTAGCCAGCTTCAACAGTACCGTTGCATTCACCATACAATTAAATAAATATATATTTTTTTAAATTTTTTATTTTATTATCCTGTCTAAAGACATCTTACTCGTCGTCTGTTGTCACATTGTCTTGAGGGTTGGTTGTCCAGTGACGACTCAATCCCGGCGTTGTGTTTAGGTTATAAGTGTTCAAGTGTTCATACTTGTTTTATCAAGTAAACACCATTGTCAGTCCTTGAATCTTGCTGGCAAGTCAAGTTGTCTGTATTTTTGTAGACGTCTTGCATAGTCTACGGTCAATAAGTCCCTCGCTAGTACGTTCGGGTGTCTTTTTAATCTACTTTGGTACGTTTCGCTGAATATTTTCAGTTCTTCGCGTACTGTCATTGTTTTAGAGTCCTGTAATAGGACCCAGTTGGGTACGTACCATGGAGCATTTAAAATATTAAATATTTTTAATACGTCAAATAGTATTCTCAATAGAAGCACGTATTTGACCTGAAAATATACAAATATGGTACGTTGATCTATTTAAATTTACATTTGTTAAAATTTTTTAAAGTTAACTTTTGTCAAAATAAATATTGACACTCTGTTCGAAATTACTCATTTTTCAAGCGTCCTTTTCATGTGGTCTTATGAATACGATATTATTTTTTTCAAAGGGCATAATAGTTATCTAGTATTGTAGTGGAATGATTATGTGTTGTACAGAATTTAGGAATTTGAAAACTTGTTTAAAATGTGTTAATTGTTAATTAGTGATATGAGTATATCGCGTGTATTAGAAGATGCTGCGTGAAGATACGCCACTTTGCACATAATATTTTATTATATTGGACACTTTCAAACATGCCATTCAATCAACTGCTTCATCTTCCTTTTTTTCATTTGATATATAACTATCTTCTCGGATCAGCCGTGTTTCTTTTTGACAACTCTGACTCCGAATATGGATCCCGACTTTTGTGTTCCATTTCTGATCGTGACACGGTTGTGCAAATAATAACTCTTCGACATTTTTTTCAGCACATCTTCCATAAAAGTCTTGGTCTTCCTAGACTGATTGATAAGTATCTTACCCTCTCAAATAAGTCTCTCTATAATGAATGTTGATCTATAACTTTTACGCTTTGATTTTGAGTCATTTTAAAAATCAACAGTTTGTATATCAAGATTTTTCTTTTACTACAATATAATAATAATTATACAAAAGTTTAAAAATAACCTTCCGGCCTTCCCTTTATTCTTATTAATTATTCTAGCTAAATCATTCAAATTATAATAATTTATTTATATACGCTCCAAGTGGGCGCTGCAGGATACCAGGGAGGCGGTGAAACCATAAAAGAAAAAAGAAAATAATAAGATAATTTTTAACACTTATAACCGGATTCCGCCAAAATGTGGCTTTTATTTGTATGAAATGTGGCTCTGAAAAGGGTAGCCCAAATGGCATTCTATGTATGAAAATACAAATTCATTGTAAAAAAATTGTTTTGTGAAAATTATTATCTCAAATACTATGTAGGTACTATTTAAAACCCCGTTAATTAATAGACAAAGAGTTAAAAGTTTAAACGAGAAAATGTATCATTTATTCGAAAATTGGCAAAAAGTAGCAATTATATTGCATTGATTATATTGATTATATCAAGAAAAATGAAATTTGGCGGACTCTGATTATAACACATTTATAAAAAAATCCAGGGGCCCTGGGTAATATTTTTTTTCCGGAAAGGGGGCAATAGGTCAAATAAGTTTGGGAATCACTACTTTATTCCTTATGTTCATAAAGGAAATGTCACGCTTTAAACATTCTCAGAGATGGTTACATATCACCGATCGCAGGTAATTGAAAAAGGTAAATCATTCATATGAGTTGTTATTTATTAAATATCTCAATTTCTTAGGTTTTGTTTATTTATTTATATACGCTCCAAAGGTTTTTTTTTACAAATTTTGTTTTTTTTAAACACAACAACGTGTTAATTGTCTGTCGGTGATCTTAACTATTACTAGTTACACAGGTCACCGACTTAATAATCAGTATTTACCTTACAATACAGAAAATCAGAGTAAACCAGGATCAAGACGATCGATCAGAATGTAATTAATATTATTACCAATCTTCCAGTCTTTGTAACCGATAATTTGTCTTATAATATTAATTCCAAATAATTATATATTTTTTATCGATTTTCTTACGATGAAATTGTGCGGTAGAGGAATAGTTTATTTTATTATAAAAGATGATTTATTAAAAATATATGAAATTACTTTATTATTTAATGTGAGAATGCTCTGTATGATACATTTCTTATGTTTTATACATAATTTACTTAAACACAGTATGTTTTATTATTGGCATTAGCTTTGATGTGTCCGACGCTTGAACTGCTTTAAATCTGCCATTTATAAATCTCTTTGATATTATCTAATGAAATATATTCAAAATATTGTGTTATCCCCTTGGCATAATGTTGGTTGGTCAGGTTATCTGACATCTGACCCAATTATCGGATCATATTACTACTTTGATCAATATATTATTAATTATTGATTGGACTTTGAAGTCCTCTAAGTGAAGTGTTTTTCAATTACTAGCGATGTGATGGGTCAAAGTATGATTTTGTGTTAATAAATCAAACGAGTACGTCAATAATTAATATTAAAATATCTATGATTTATCTCGCCCTTTTTATTAACTGTGTATTAACCAATCTATTTGTATTTAGCATAGAAACTCAAATATTTAATACCGATCGATATTCCGTTAAAGCAATTACTTTTATTTATCACTTTCATGTTTCTCTGCTGCTGATGAAGACGTTTTGGACCAGATTTATCATGGCAAAGAAAGTGTGTCGATTAGAATAAGAACAAGTGATAGTTTACATAAAATAATCATACACATTTCTTATATATTGATTTTTTTAATAATATACCAAGAGCTCTTTTACTGAAATAGTATTTTTATGTACATATTTTTTATAAAACCTGATGACAGTAATTAATAATTCCACAATGCGGTCCTGATTGCTCGTATTAATTAATCTTATACAGTATTTACTTTTATTGAATCAGAGAGAGTAGAACACCTAGCTAAAACCCATTTTGCATATTAAATTTATTATCTATGGAAATATTTATGTTGCCTTTAGGCGCAAATCATTCACAAGAGAGAAATTTTGATAAATTAATAATTTAATTCATATATGCCTCATACATTTAATTACAATATTTTATCATAATTATTAAAATAAATACTTGAACCTAAACATTTTTTTTAAATTTTAATCAATTACATTACCGATGTTGAGAGAGGCAACACTAATTGTCTCACTCACACTCGTCTGCTTGATCCGCCATCTTGATATTTATACATACAATTTTATGGCCTGCTAATGTATCGATGGTATCGCTTAGGTACACAATAAACAGTCATTAAAATTTAATTTATATAGATTTTGGAATGATTTTTGTAGATTAGGTCAAGATCAGGTTCACACATAATATTTATTAAAAAAATTGCCATTTAATATTCGCCTAATGCTGTGTAATTGTCTCACTCAGACTCATCTGCTTGGTCCTCCATCTTGATATTTATGCATCCAGTTGTCTGGCATTCTTATCGGTTATACAGAATTCATTCCTACGACTTTTTAGGGTGCACTCAAATATTTTATCAAACACAAATAATAAAATCAGTATTCCGCTCTCAAAATATAACGAATAAATTTAAAGGGCGATTTCAAGAGGCAGTGCTTAAAGCTAAATATTAAATATTTATTTCTTTTTATAGGTATGGTTTTAATGGAATAATTGGAATGATTGAAGCATTATAAATACACAATGGGATATTGTTTAGGTTTCAGCATTTGTATGAAGTCTTCGGTCATTGTTTTATTTCATCGACCACAGGAAACTGTCTTCTTATCAAGGCAGGAAATTAAACGTGGTCTAGACGAGTATATTCATACATTTCTACAATATTATATTAAATCATCAGCATGTTCTATTTCATTACTCATTTCGTGTGAGTGAATTAATTATTATATTTCAATAGGCTGCACAAAAGATCCAAGTGCCTCTTCAATTAACCCACGAAACTAATGAACCAGCTGCATTGTTTTATGTTGAAAATATTTATACACCAATTTGAGTATACTTTATGAGTAGATGACATCGAAAGCCAAAGGAATGACTCATTTGTTGAGTCATCCCTGTGAGTCCCTGCATATTTTATTAAGAAGAAATTGTCCCGGTGATGTCATCATTCGAATTTATTATAATACTTACATATACTTTACAAATAGTAGTAGTATTTTTTTTATTTCCATATAAACGCTTAGAAGAGCCTTTTATAGACAAAACAATAGTAATAAAAAAGGTAAACAAAAAAATGTTTGTATAAATAGTATTAGAGATTTTTTTTTGACGTTTCATACATTTTGTAAAAATACGGACAGCAAACGAATTTGCGATGAAGCAGTACCACATCTTATACATATTAAGGACTATTTTCATAAATCTTCAATAAACAAATATAAATTGCTTCGGTTTCATAAAGACTTAAGAACACACAGAATACTTAAACCCAAATACATTAAAGACTATTTTTCTAGTCAACCTTGATATTAGTATTACTAAGATACACACATACCTACATACAATATACACACACCATAGACAATTCATACCATAGACAATTCATACCATAGACAATTCATACCATAGACGATGAGAATTCATACACAACGTCTCAATTCATTTCATTATGTTACAGACAAACTGTATAATGAGTTCGTATTCATAACAAATATTAGTTAAAATCTCTCTGTTTGAAATAAATCTTATTTTATATATAAATGTAGGATTTCATTCATTCTGATTTTATTGATTGATTATCAATAATAATTATGGTGATTGCAAGTTACATTGTCGTTGATTGCATGGGAATTATTGTTTATATATCGAGCAGTGTGACAATGCCATTACATTACTTTCATATCATTATGGGAATATCTATATTTTTTACACATTTAATTACTTTATTTTGTCATTATATCGATTTAATATTAATCAAGATATCTTCTTTAGCAATGTGCCTTATTATGCGGTGTTTTAATTTTGAAATCAAATATAATAAATGGTATTAATCCCCATCTATAGATTATGAAAACCTGTCCTAATCTATGGTACATCATCTTCAAATCGATTATTTGCATTAAAAATCACATAAATTGCATCTTTCAAGGGAGATTTGAAATGATTTCCCAATGTTGTTTCCATGATTGTTATTGTGTGGAGAAATATCGTGACATTTTGTACGCAACTTAAACTTTCACTCGACAGATCAGATCGTTATGTAGTGGACAATTGTTTGCCACATTTGGCCGAAGACTCCATCACAATATCTAATAAATAAATTTACAATTACGACACAATAACATTTTACATCATTTTTCTCGATTGAAGGAAAGTACATACTTTTTTTTAGTTAGTCTTGGTATCCAAGCTTTTTTTTAGAAGGGTCTTTATACACAACAACTTGTTAATTGCTTGTAGGTGTTCTTAACTATTACTAGTTACATAGGACACAGACTTAATCCTTTCAGCATTTACCTTACAATACAGAAAATCAGAATAAACCTGGATCAAGACTATCGATCAAGATTTTAATAATATTATTTTAGATCTCTCAGCCAATGCAATTTATAAAAAAATGACTTAAGCGGGATTTGAATCCAGTATTTGTAGCCACACGTCTTATATTATCCCCTGAGCTATTATGCTGGTTATTGATCACATGCAGACTTAGGGGGAGGAAGTGCAAAATCCCCTTATCAAGACATTTATGTCTACTAAATAAATTAATTTATAATAAATAATATAAATAAATTAGTATGTGTAAGGTTGGGTTAACATCAGTTAATAATTGAAACCGGTATTTGTACTTCCACCCCCTAGGTCTAGTCACAAAGCATTAATATGACTATAACACCAATTACCGTTATACCAGCATAATAGCTCAGGGGATAAGATGCGTGGCTACAAGTACTGTGGTCATGGGTTCAAATCCCACTCAAGTCCAGAATTTTTAAATTGATTTGATCGGTTATTATGACTGGAAGATCGGGAATAATATTAATAAAATCGCGATCGATCGACTTGATCTAGGTTTACTCTGATTTCCTATATTGTTAGGTAAATACTGTTTATTAAGTCGGTGACCTGTGTAACTAGTAATAGTTAAGATCACCATTAGACAATTAACACGATGTTGTATCAAAAAAGCTCCATTAGAAATGTAGGTTTTCTGGTTAATAATGAATTTGTTATTTCTGTGTTAATAATAAACCCATCTAAATAAAAAAGCCTAATTTTTATGCAAAATATACACATATAACCTGTCAAAAAGACCCTTTCTAAAAAAAGATTCTCGGGGCGTAAAATGAATAAATAAATATACTATTTCGGATGCAGTTTTAATATTCTTATGGTTATTATATCCTGTCTTTAGGCAACACATACATACATCAAGGTACTGTTTTAGGTCCATTGTTATGATGCCTGCTTAGAGAAATAAAAATAATAATTTCCTTGCTCTGAGGATGCCTGTATGTATTTTCGTGATTATAATTGTTTTATTTTTGGGTATACGGGCATTGAATGTGTGTCGCCTGGATAGTATAATGTCACAGTGAAGGGCTCTGGGTTAATAGTTCAATCAAAGGAAAGGTTACGGCTCAAAGTAGAAACCATTTAGATTGAGACGCTCGTTTAGTAAACACGCTTTTATTTGTTGGTGAACAGACGAGATACATCATACGGATAATAAATGGATTCTAACATCATGTTATTGTGGTGATTATTGAGTGTTAGTGGTCTTTAACAATTGGGGGCAAGTATGAAGTGGGTGATGTGGTCAGCAGCGACGGGGGGATGAAGAATAAGAACCCTGCCACCCACAAGAGGTGTTGGGGGCGACTTTTATCCCGTAGAATATGGGTAAGTTATACATTAAAATTAGGCTTTACTACAATGCTGAATTACTAACTGATCGATTTGTTTTGCAATTATACCCTTGATATATTATAACCAAACCTAGTCCAATGGGGTGGACATGTTTTATATGTGGTAAACTATATTATTTATTCTATTTGAATTTCAACAGAACAATATTATTAAAATAAAATTCCTATTTTTGAGATTTACATTCAACTTAATAGTTTGTCCAATTAATATAATATTTAATGTATGATAATCAGGCATAGTCCGATTGGGTGTAATGAGGTACTTTGACTTATTCGAGGTCTTCAACGATTTCCTTTATAATATTGCTTTAGTATTTTATTTCAACTCTCTGATATTTATACAAAATATTATTTGATATACATCTACACTTATCAGTTGTCATACATCAATTATTATAATATTCATGAAAGTATAAAGTTGAATGTATATTTAAAAATAGTAATTTTTATGAATATTATTATGTTATAATAATTTTCTGTTTATATCCGAAAATTTAAATAGATTAATACATTTTGCCACATAATAAAGCAATATGTTTAATTATAAGAAAAGCCGCCCAGTGCTTTACAATTGAAAGCCCGTTTTTTCACTCCCTTGGCCGAGGTTTGATGATAAGTATCATAATTGATAATCTATAATGTTTTGTTTATATATCCGCTAGTTAAAATAAAATAATAAAACAATATTATAAAGGAAATCGTTGTAGAGCTCAAATATGTCAAAGCCTTTTATCAAATCTACTTGGACTGTTTATAATAAACAAAAAAAATGCAAGTCGTACATTTTAGGATGAATATAATAATTTACACATTTTTAATTATGATTCAAATATAAATAATCTACGATTTTCTCCTAAAAAATGAATTATTTGATGGATGATATGTTACCTACTTGATAAACTGTGTAAATTGATACTTTAAATCCCTATTAATTAAATATTAATTTGGTTTCAGGCTGAATTAGCTGCCGCTGTTCGCAGAAGAGCCAGAGGAGACACGAGTGAAGAAGACGAGGATCTTGGATTACCAAGAAGTCCACCATCATCACCGCCCAAGGTACTTCATTATGTTTTTTAATATGTATTCACTTTCCCCGTAGAATAATAATGTGTAGTATGTCGTAATTTGATGGTATTTACACCATTTCAAAGTAATCAGATCAGAAATAATCGAATGTTCCGAATATTCACTGAAGCCTAACTTTGATGTCCGATAATCCGTGAACCGAGTGTATCAACTTTTATACACATCACCTATATTTAATTATCTCGATAGTTTTTTTTGTCAATTTAATACCTTTAATGCCACTGATATTCCGCTATTGCCTTTTCTATCTATTTTATGATCTCAATAAATAATTCTTACGCCAATATTAAAATAAAACGCCGCATGTTAGTTATGATCGCAAAATGTTGCTAAATATTTAATGGCGACTCAAAATTGTAATAAATCATCTATAACTGAATGTTGTTTGAGAAGTAATTTTAATAAATTCTAAGATTAGAAGCTAAGTGTACATTTTGCGCTACCTAACTCAAGAGTCAAACCTAACCTAACCTAACTTAAGAGTCAAATATATATATTACAAGTTTTTACAATGATTGATACAACAATACATCTTAGGAAATAGTCTTAGGTGTACCGAGTATATAAATCTTTTTACCTATAACTAACATGATGTATTATTTAAATTTGACATGAATAATAGTATTAAATTATGGAAAGAATGGGAAAAAAAATAAAAACCCATTTGTCAAGAGTCAAATCTCAAATAAATCACTATAGTTCTATCGAATTGATTGAATAAAGAAGAACCTACATATAATATATATTGTTTTTAATTAAAAAAATGAAGATTTCTATCTTTGATACTGCCTTTCGACTAGATTTGCGTATTTTTATTTTCAGAGAGTAATTCCATCAATTTTGTACCTATACGTCGAGTATCTTTATTGTAAATAATAATTATTTTATTAAATACGCAAATAATTTTTAAACAGACAAAAAACTTCCGCAAAATTTATATTGGCACTCAAATGTCGTCTTCAAGTATAAATTGTTTTGTTGAAGTCCTAAGAAAAAATGATAATGATAAACGTACTTTTAGTTAATTTACATAAATATTTTAATATACGAACGGTGTTGTTAAGTGAAATGAACGATTTGTGACTGAGAAATTTTCCAATTGAATTTCCTGCTTAGCTCAGCCTTGAACCACTTTCATTTATAATCACGTAATTTCCGCACTTTCCACTTTTGCGCACTTTCCACAGATGGCGTTACACTGCCATCACAATTTGATCAAGATGGATTATTCATTCAATTTATTAATTCAATCTCGTCTGCATACAACGTCGTGCAAACTCGTATACTTAACTATGAAACCCCATGGCTATCACGAATACTATTCACGTGTTT
Organism: Agraylea sexmaculata; assembly: GCA_022606485.1. Taxonomy (NCBI): domain Eukaryota; kingdom Metazoa; phylum Arthropoda; class Insecta; order Trichoptera; family Hydroptilidae; genus Agraylea; species Agraylea sexmaculata. Next base: position 24,751 of record JAGTTH010006870.1, on the reverse strand, counting down.
GACCAGGACTCCGATTGACGTGGGAATGTGGCCTTAAATTGGCTCACGCTTTCTCCGATGGACATTCAAACAAATCAGAGGCAAATTGTTGCAATCATAACAACAGCCCACATTACGTAACATTACAATGTTCGAGGAAAATTGCTTTCGGTCATTATTTAACATTTAAAAAAATTGCACGCGACAATTTTGCCCATAGCACTCTTCTCTTAATTATATTTACGTGAAATCGGTTTGTGGTTAATATGATTTTCAATTCAATGTACATGGATTACAATCTGACAAAATAATGATAATACTGCTCTATTTACGATGTAAATTGGTTAGGTGCCTACTTAACTGTTTATCGTGAAAGATTAAATATGTTTTAACTATAAGATGCAAATCCTTAGAGAGTTCAATAAGTTGTCCAGTTCTTTAAAATTCAGATTCAATTTGTTGCACCGATAATTTACTTAGCTTTAGTCTGTAGATATATTTACTGTAAAAACACAGTAAACCGATGGGTTATTATAACAAAAAATATCCACAAGTTTGCAAGGAAAATAATACACACATATATTAGTGTGTCTTTTTGTAATATATTATTAAACTACCGAATATTTTGATGCAAACATAGCTTTTATTTAATACTAGCGTAATTTTAATTGAAATTTTCAATTTGTTAATGTTTTTTATGTTCTACTTGGTTTTTTTAATAAAATAATTTAATACGGTTTTCATACGATGACAACACTCATCACAATATTTAAAAAGCGAGTCTCCCAATAAATACTATTTTTTGAGAACTTATAATATAATATTGCATAATAAATATTTATAAAATTAATTAAGTATCATTCAAAAAACCGTTTTGAGATTTTAGATATTTATAATTGTAGTAAAATAATTTAAAAAAATATTAGTCTTATAAGGATTGGCTGATGGATCTGTACAGACAGATAGACATATAACATACACACACATTCTACAATTATATCTATAATACACATAAATTTTTAATATGCCATATTAGCTTTTATTAAGACCATGATATTATTAAAATATTTTCACATTTAATGATATTCTTGGGTTACTGCGAGTAAAACTGTATATTTAACTCAAAAACGGTTGTTTTGTAAAAAAAAACTGATAGGTACCTAAATCTATTTCAAATCGGAACAAACATTTCAACAGGTGCTCTCAATTAATATTAGAATTAAAATGTTTTATTGGGGCTAAACATACTTACATATATAAAAATTAAAGCCCTTAAAAAATAGAGGAAATGCAAGTAATTCCTCGCCCTTTGATAATTCTGCATCACGGATTCCCGTGACTGTCATTGACTGTCCCTCGACAAGAAATGTGTTTCCTTTCTCTCAATATTGACAATCTATCAATACAAAACAAAGGAAATTATTCATTTTTACACATGTCATTAATTATTCATTTACCATTGTAAATATTAATCGCGACGCAATAAAAAGTTAATGGCGGATCGATTCAAAGTGAGTATATAAATATTTTGAGCGCACATGAATAGCCTAAAAAGTGGAAAGTAGCCGTGGGAATTGAACAATATGTAAATCTCTTCTTTGACAAATTTGTAGGCCAAGTCGCCATCAATCAAGAACCTCTTCGCCAGTTTAACTCACTTACTATGTGTTTGAATGAATCATCATAATAATTCTAGTTAAAGCGTGCAACGTTGGCCAATGTGTGTATGGGTGGGCGGTCCTGTGTTTCTTTATATATATTCTTGCACAACTTCTTAAACGCGTACGTTTTCATATAATAAATATTAAATCTGACCTTCTAATAATACATTCATATAAACAAACACCAATTATAAGCGCAATATGTAGGCAGACTTATGAAAGGTTTTCGATTTTGAACGATTTATACCACGCGCTTCTGTGATTGGACCATTTACCAACAATCAGATAAACGATTTATTGGTGATTTTGTCTATAGATAGATTTATTCAGATTGCCCTGTTCATAAAGAGTAAATATTGATAATTGTACTGAATCGTCAATAGTTTATTATAAATTAATATTATTTTTTGGTCAAAATAAAAAATCAGATTATGCAGGGCGGACTTAAAAAATATTTAATATTATTAATAAAAAATTGCTTTTGGAATCAATTTATGCCGCTGGATCATGGAATCAGCTGTTTCTGTGAAGTACGCAGTAGTGGCTGTTACGTGTGTCTGTTTAATACTAATTTTTAATTGATAATAAAAAATATTTTTATAATTACTAATAAACATTAATAAAATATTAATTACATATTTAACATAACACACGCGATAGTCACTACTGAGTATTTAACAGAAACAGCTGATGCCAAAATGGTGGCCCAAACTCGACTCTAAAAGCACTATTAATATTTTAAATTATTCTTTGATTATTAATTAATAATAAAAAATATATTAATTTTTTTTCACTTATTCTTGCTATACCCTAAAATATTCTCAGTTAGTTCATAATTCGTTTTCTATAGAAAAAAACTAGATATTTCATGTCGCTTCTGCATGAAGGGTCAAATTTGGCCACTAGTGTTCTTAGGAGTTACTGTATGGAGGGTCAAATTAGACCACTAAGCGATGCCCAAAAAGCGCGTTTGGACGTGTTTTCAACCTCAAATATAATGACGATACATAGCTCAAAACCATCCAAATAACTACGAATTATGTTCTATTTATATTCAATTTTAATTTTATATTAATAGTTTTTACTATAAATCCAATGATTTTAAAGAAAAGAGCTTTGAAAGTAAGCAAATTTCGCCATCACCCGTCATACTTCGACCGGCTCTAATTAAGTATAAATTTATTTTTGCATTTTTATAATTACATTATTAGAAAGCCACTTAAATTTTCAATATCATATGAAAATATACTTGAAATGTATTTAAAATTGCGTTAAAGTTTTTGGCCAAATTTGGTTAAAATGGTCTTTGGCCTGATATTTTTTTATAAACGTTGAGGTATATCTTTTAAATATTATTTGGTGAAATTCCTCAATAGATGAATTTGTACGAATCATATCTTGAAGTTAAACTTAACTAGTCATTTATAACCTAGTTGAACTATTGTTTATATTTATACATACATTAACCAAATCAATTAAAATCATCCCAATTTGAAGAGTCTTTATTTTAGTTTCACTTTAAAGGTGTATAGGTACATATTTTAATTAATTACAAATGGCTTTAGTTATACGACCTGCCGGCACAGTTTCCACCGTTTTTGATTGTTTGTTATAACGAGGGAAAAAATCGCACACAATTTGTATTCTTTTTACAGTCTATTTTGCTCGTGTTATTATTATTTGCTGTTGAATTACTTTTACAGTCCGGTTACAAAATACACATCCAGTCGTTCTCGTTTATAACTCGTAACACATTCAATACACTATACAGGTAAATGATTCCTAAACACTGCTTATTTATTATTTTATTTTTCGAGTAGGTCGCTTATTTTTGTAGCAGATTTCTCTTTTTCATTCATCGTCTCTTCTCATTCGTTCCGCGACAGACATCTTGCCGCAACTGTAGGGTTGCCATTACAAATATTATTTTACATTTATAAATACTATCCTAATGCAGTATTTTTATCGAAATTAATTAATGGGCATGAACACACTTCTAGTTTGTAGAAGAGCTAACATGTCGCAAACGGCTGTGATTGGTAATATCGTAGCAAACTATTATACAAGATGGACTTGAACTCACTGAGAATATTTTAGGGGGTGGTAGGGTTTCGCAAATATAGGTGAAAAATATATTAAATATATTATTAGTGCTTATGGTATTGAGTTTGTGCCACCATCTTGAAATCAGCTGTTTATCTGAAGTACTAAGTAGTGACTTTGACGTGTATATTGTGTCTGTTAAATAAGTAATTATTATAAAAATATTTAATCCCTTAAAATATTTATTTATTTATAAATGCATGTATTATTATATCATACTGCATTACCACTAGAGCATTACGGGGGATCCCAAGTCGCAGTAATGATAATTAGAACATATTCTCAGTTAAGTCCATCATGTATAGTCTTAATTTCCGATTTAACCAATCATAGCCGATGATGTGCATTTGGGAATGTGTAAAATGTGACATTTGCTGTACAAACACGAGAAAAAGAGAGTAAGTAGCTGTCATGTAGTATTAAAAAAGTAAAAATGTAGTATTTTATAAATTGAATTATTATTTTGAATAATGGCAAATGCTAAAGGTATATTATTTATGCCCGGATTTAATTTAAAGTGAAAATGGCATTTTCATTAGAGGTACTTGAAAGATCTATCGTGCTCCGGTTATTGGCGAAAGTCGACTGAGAACCCTTCATAATCATCATCATCTGATCTACTTTGTAGAATATACTGTTATTTATAGTTATATTATAAATATTACGCAATAGTTATCCCTGGCCATTTCAAGTTCTCAATATGACTTGACTTGATTCTTGTCACGACAGGAAGATAGAAGTGTTCGAGCACTTTTTCCACCTTATACAACACATGTCCATTTGTATCTGTCTGTAAATCGAATACAATGATGGCAATTATTATTATGGGAACATTTCTACACAAATTGTCTTTCTCCCTGTTATGCAAAAGCCATCCGAATTGATGGCATGCCAAAAACAATGCTGGAGATGAGAACACACTTTTACAAGCACGTAACTCTTAATAGATTTATTACACGTTTCTCTTCAATCACTCTGGGAATATATTATAATCATTAAATTCATTTTAAGAGCCGCCTTGTGGCCGAGTGGTTAGTGTAACGGATTCGTGAGTGAAGACTCCCGGGTTCGATTCACGGCACCGGAGTCACTTGGTAGATCTAGCTTAGCAAACTAGATCTTAAGTACTCATTGCTGTGTGGTGGCCTGGGAAACCATCTCTACTATATTCTCCCGTAAAGCCTGGCCAACCCCTTATAAAGGGACTCCCGTCAATAGGGAAGGCGTCACGATATTATTATTAATTCATTTTAATACTTGAACCCAAGATTGAGAGAACTTGTTCCCAAATAAGTGTTTTTTTATGTATATCGAAGTCATTTTTAAAGATGTATATATGCTGACATAGACATTCAATTTAAAATTTAATAATAATGCAAATTCTTTAACATTATATTTTTTGTAACATTATATTTTTTGTAACATTATATTTTTTGTAATATTATATTTTTTGATAATAATTTATAAATTCCAATATTGTTTTTGTTATATTTTCCATATATAATTGACTTTTTGAGAATGTTTTTACAAATTTGGTGTTTTAGATACAACAAAGTGTTAATTCATTGTCTGTCGGTGATCTTAACTATTCCTAGTTACACAGGTCAACGACTTAATAATCAGTATTTACCTTACAATACAAGATATAAGAATAAACCTGGATCAAGACGAACGATCAGGATTTTATTCCCGATCTATCAATCGTTATTGCCAATCAAATCATTCGAAATTTGGTTTTTAAGACACAACAACGCGTTAATTCAATTCTTAATCATTCGAAATAATAATTCAATTATAACTTTTACTAGTTACACAGGTCACCGACTTAATATTAATTCACCCCACAATTCAGGAAACCAGAGTAAACCTGGATCAAGACGATTGATCGATTTTCTTAATATTACTCCCCATCTCCCAGTCGTAACAATATTATTTTTTTGACATGAGTGGGATTTGAACCCATGACCACAGTATTTGTAGCCTTATCCTCTGAGCTATTACGCTGGTATTATTATTAATACCATTCACAAACTTTGTCTAGTAATAATTTTGATATAACATTTCGATTAATATTAATGACTGTCGCCGGCATTCGAACCCAGTTCTTCATCAACCAGATATTCAACTATTTACGAGTATAAAGAGTCGTTAAACTAGTTTCCAGCAATTCAGGAAATGCCGATTAATTACTCTTACATGCGAACACTAATTGATATTATAATAGTTCATTGAACAAGTTGTCTTGATCAAATCAAACATCAACGGATGTTCTTCTCATTGTCTTTCTTGCAAAGCGGAACGTTAGCAAACTATTGCCGTTTTCACTTGCAGACAAATTGCACAATTGCTTCTTTAATTTGATTGCTATTTTACTGGAAATCCATCAGCGTTAAACAGCTGTTAAGAATTTTTAATTATAACTATTTTAAATAAACCAATAGACGTGTCCAATATATATTTGATAGTTTTTTTAAATCAATATGCTTTGTTACATTTCATTTTCCTTGAACGACTTGCAATTCTAGACTTGATTTGACAGGTGAGTGGTTTTGTATATAATGTGGGTTGATTTCATATTATTTATAAGATACTAGTGTTGCATTCTTTATGATTAAAATAATATTTAAAGAGGTGTTCCCTCTCAATTATCGATGCATTTTAATACAGTAATTTTAATGTACATATTATAAAAAAGCGAAAATGCTCGTTTTCTATTATCTAATAATTGAGTTGTCTTAAACTCTATATTTTCTTTTAATAATATACGTAATTAAATAATAAAAAAAATCTTTTTGTACCCCAAACATACATCTTTAAAGATATGTACAAATGAGATTGTGTAAATTTGTAAAAACTGTTTTATATTTTTAATAGTTTTTAATAGGTCTAATGTTTAGTTAAAGTTCTGTATATTATCTTTATAGAGGAATAAAAATACCTCGAATGACCGTGATTGCTGGTTTTGCTATTAATTATTTTGTGACCATTTAGGGTCTTTCAAGGAATATCTTGATTCTGCGAGTTATTTAAAAAAAATCTAGTTAGCTGTTACCGCTGATAATAATGCCAGACAACTCGATGTATAAATATCAAGATGGCTGACTAAGCAGATGAGTCCAAGATAATTTGTTTTGCCTCTGTTAAACTCGTCTGCTTGTTCCGCCATATTGATATTTATCATCCAATTGTCCGACCTTTTAATATCGGTAGTGTCGGTTAAGAGATTGAAGATTAATAAAAATATTGTTATGAACACAATTGAAGTCAATTTTGTTGCGGAGATACTTTCCATACTTTGAACTTTCATCTATAGAAGCGCCATGCAATATAACGTCGTATATTCGAATATGCCCGGTCACTAATACATGCATATATTCTAAATCCTATACATATACACATGAAAATTGTAGTCCCTTAATTTCGACACTCGAGAGAAAGAAGATTTTTCTTACAAAAACATCCGTAATGATTTGTAAATTGTTTACATAGTGATATATTATTTGTCCTTGTATATATATCGAGCAACTTTTAATGTCGCACTTTAGCATAATAATTGATATACAGTCTAATTTTATTTGAAAGATCGACAAGTGACAGTTAAACATAATATGAGCGGTAGAAGCAGCGCCCCAAGCGGCTAACACACGAAACACTTTGGTGCCTTATAGTAATTTTGTATTATTGGCATCTCTATATATATATATATATATATATATATAAGCTCATTGATTCCATGGTATTGATAACATAAATATTATTAATAACAATAACTGATAAATAAACAGTCGATGAAAATACATATTCCATATCAAGCTAATTATATGTTTAGTCTGAATGATTCTTGTGACATATGCTGTTTTTCCGCAATTGCGCACATTCATAAATATATATTTTTTTAATGAAAGATTCTAATAGAGGTTACTAAATATTAAATACATAAAAGAGTGTATCACATTTGTTTGTTTCAAAAGTAGCGTTAGTTGAAGACTTGAATACAAGCGTTAGTCTGTCGATGTTCACCGACGCGACAACACGTATAGTTTTTCCGCTCCACCCGCAGTGATTTTCTTTGATTATTCTCATAAATGTGTTCTCGTGAAACCAAGTGTATTACAATTTAATCTTCATTGGAGACATTGTCATGATTGACCAAATCGACATTGTAATTTTTATTAATAATATAAATAAGTGATCAATTAACCCGCACTCTTAACATTGTGATCGTTTCAAATAATTCAACACGAGAGTGTGAAAAATCGCTAATGCTTACTTCGTTAAATAGTGATTTTGAATTTAATTACTGGATTGTTCATGGAAAAGTCCAAGCTTTACAATGCCTTTCTGACATTTAACACCACTCAATGGCTAACTTCAACCGTTATTTCACTACTTTCCCTCGATTGTATGTTATAAAGTATAATATAAAGAAGTTTCATCTGTGATGATATTCTATAAGATGATGTATTACTAGGGTAATTTTAAATTTGTAAATGGTTTTTTATGTTCTGCTTGGTTTTTTAATAGGACGGTTATATTTCAGTTTTAGTTTCATTTTTGCTTTAAAATGTTTTTTTATCGATTAGAAGAAATTTTTTATTTTAAAAATGTGGAATTATTATGCATCATAAAATTAAATACATATAAAAATGTTTTGAAATTATTTTATATTATTATCATTAAAATAGCCGTTTCGAGATTTTAGATATGTATAGTAAAATAATTACATGAAATATTATTCTTCTGGTAACACTGATGGTTGAAAGACCCGCACATACACACATACACACCTTAGACAATAAGATTGTGTATTATAGTGTATGTTTTTTTAAATATTTTATATGGAAAAAGCATGCATTTAAAATACTATTTGTCGAATATTATAAGTAATGTACAGATTTATTAAATTCTAGGTTTTCTCACTTAATATTTATTTATATTAGAATACTTAATCAACGGTATTTACACTATTTAAAATTATATCTGGAAACAAAAATACATAATTAATAGCTCAGTGGATGGCTAAAAATATTGTGGTCAAGGATTCAAATCCCGCTCAAGTAAAATCGGTTATTTACGGGAGATCGGGAATAATATTAATAAAATCCATATTAATCGTCTTGATCCAGGTTTACTCTGACTTCCTGTATTGTAAGGTAAATTTATTATTAAGTCGATGACCTGTGTAACTAGTTATAGTTAAGATCACCGACAGACAATTAATTAACACGTTGTTGTGTATTATAAACCAAAATTTATAAATCTTTTTACACAAACATAATAAAAACGGTAATGGAATTTTTAAATTATTATCAGCTAGATAATTTAAAGTTAATCGCATTATTATTAAATTTTAAATAGATAATTTTTTACGAAATTTTCTAGGACAGCATTTATACATTTCGCTATACACATAAAAACTTGGTTCAAATATCAAAATAAATTATTTTAATATATTCCCAGAGTGTAATAAATCTATTAATAATGACCTGTGTAACTAGTAATAGTTAAAATCACCGACAGACAATGAAGTAACACGTTTATAATATAATATTAATTACAATACTTAGTTCGCCTCATTGATTATATTAGGATTATCCCCCGTTGCAGCTGATTTTTTAATTATATTAATATGTGGTTTTGTGTTAAAATAGCATGAAATAATTTACGGTTTCAGCAGTGCATCGTGATTACCTCACAATATGATCATTGGCAAGCAAGTGTGCAAATAATGCTAGTTTTTGCACTTTGTCCCATTTGTGCATACTTTTAACATTACTAAATAATACTAAACAAATGTCGTTTAGCCCAATGTAGACAAGAAGGTCGTGTTTCAATAATTATACAATGAAAACCCACCACATTTAAGGTTTCATTATTCTAGTTGCGAAACAGTTACCGTAATTAGAGTCTCGTATTACCGAATTTAAACAAATCATTAATCTCAAATAATGAAGAGAAGAGGAGGAATTAAATGACGTAACCGAAGCGTATTCACTCATTCGAAATGCATTCATTTTACATACATTCAATATTGTTGAGATGTCTGATGTAAGATTTTGGCATTTTGATTTAAACATTATATCATTGTGCGTATTTTTAACTATGAATCATACTTTGTACATTCTATAGGTTATGGATTATTATTATCGTATTTAGACCATGACTGTTTTAGGGTCACAAACAAACGATTACAAAATATATTATATTATAAATCAATCTCAAAAAAATACTTATTTTAAGCAGTGATTTTTTTTTTAAATAGATTCCGCATCGATGAATTTTTTTTGGTTTAATTTCCAGATTTCTGTACAAATATGTATATGTATTTCTTTTTTTTTTAAATCTTAACCATGCATAAAGCAATTATAAGTCTGTGTGTTCCTTAGCGGCAATAATATTTATTTCAGATAATAAATAATACATTATTACTATCGGATTTTTTTAAAAATATTTTTACTGATTACAATATTCAATGAGTGCTTTAAATTGGCGTTGACTAAAAATATTATTTGATCGAATTTTATTGAATTTCACAATTATGATAATTTTTAATACCCTAGTGTGTGGGGTGAATAGAGACAATAAATTAAATTAAATCTTAACCATGCATAAAGCAATTATAAGTCTGTGTGTTCCTTAGCGGCAATAATATTTATTTCAGATAATAAATCATACATTATTACTATCGGATTTTTTTAAAAATATTTTTACTGATTACAATATTCAATGAGTGCTTTAAATTGGCGTTGACTGAAAATATTGTGTGTTCGTACTTTATTGAATCCTATTATTAATTATGATAATATACAGGTTGAACTTGAACTAACTGAGAATATTTAAGGGGATTTTAGGATATCGCAAAAACCATATTTTTTATTAATTAAAAAAGTTTGGGCCACCATATTGAAGTACTCAGTATTGACTGTGTATGTGTATTGTGTTTGTCAAATGCGTAATTAATATTTTTATTTAATAATAAAAATATTTGATATTTTTTTCGCTTATATTTTCGATAACCTGCCACCCACTAAAAGTTAGTTCAAGTCCACCCTGTTAATAAAAATCTCTTGGGATAAACTTGTATTTTTTTCTCATTTTATCAAATCCTTCAGTGCGTAAAAATTGATATAATTATTTAGTACCTATATTCTATTGTTAGAAAGTGTATTTTCGAGTGGATAATTTGATCTTCCGGCGAGAGAATACACACATTATTAGTTTAACGGTAACTGTTCTTGTTAAATAAAAGAGAACTAGGTGCTACATTTTAAATATTTTATATATCACATTTCTTTAGAATAGCGCTATTAACCTGATTACAGGTGAGAATTTTGGCGGTCCCGTTTTGCTTTCCACTTAAACAATGGACTTCATTTTCCTCTGTAATGACACTTTTTTTGGGTGAAATTTAGGAAACCGGCACAAGTTAAACTGTCACTGGTTACAATCACTATAATGATACTTTATGTAAGACGAATATTGTCATCACGTAAAACATTCCCTAGTTTTTATCGACAATTGTGAAATAACATTGAGAAATTGGCCGAGATGCAATTTTTATATACACGGAAATGCTCAAAAAGTATGACTTTCATAGTGAAATTTTCTGTGTACAAAATTGTTATTTGGTCCCTTAATTTTTATTGAGATTAATTACTCTTATTAAATATTCACCGATGCGTTATAGAAGAGAGTCGAAAAATTTAATCAAAATCGCGCTCATATAAAGAAAAGAAAGGATATTATTAAAAAGTCACACTTTTGAGATATTCCTTTTGTCTGTAATGAGAAAAATAATTTTGATATAGTTTAAAAAATAATTGCTCGATTGCTAAAGTATATAAATCAAATATGAAATTCTTTGCTTTTTAGTAGACCGTTTAATTGTAGATATTACATTCTAAATTGTTTTATTACAATTTTAATGGCTTTGGAGTTATTTGCATTAAACGACAACAATTTATACAGTCGTCTTTAATAATTATATAAAAAAAATGTATATAACAGAGTGGACTTGAATTAGCTGAGAATATTATAAGGGGTGGTATGCTATCGCAAATATGAGCAAAAAAAATAATTTTTCAATTTTGTAAAATATATGAATTACGTATAAACAGCTGATTCCAATATGGTGGCCCAAACTTGATTCCAAAAGCTTTATTTATTTTTTTTGCGAAACCCTACCACCCCCTAAAATATGCTCAATTAGTTTAAGTCCACCCTGTATTCATTATCAAGGTTTCACAGTTTATTTAGCTGTCTTCATTTTATATTTAAATATACACCCCAGTGATATTATTGATTAATGTTTCATGAAATCAATAGTATAATTCTATTTTTATGTATTCTGCTATCCGCTTATTATAATTATTTTATTCAAACCGTTGAATGGTCGAATTCAACAAATAATCATCGATACTCTCGTTTTACACACTATTATATTTGACGTGGATACGAATTATCGAGTAATGGATATTTGTGAGTAACTGTTGTATAAAATCAATTTATCGAGATACGTGGATTGCTATGAGCAAGTGCCGTTATTTGCAGCCGAATTAATGAGATACAAATTATTTTTTCAAACATAACTGTAGTTGTAGTGCCTCGGAGGATATAATACAGTATATTAATAGTAATTTATTAATATTATCATAATGGAATGTGACCTGCATGAAGTGCATATAATGTCAGGGTTGCACTTCGTCAAGCGCACTTCTATGCCATCTTTATTCTGGATTATACATCAGCAAAAATACCATCATAAGCCTGAACAACTCACGTTTTCATGCCGTGCAAAGCCACTGTTTATTTACTCGTTTTCAGGTGTTTATTATGTACGAAAAGGCCAATTATCTAACACCTGTAAATTGACACCGCTTCAGTTCCGCATATCAGTAATAAGATTTTATTAGTAATACAATATCATTGCAAACACCGCCGAACATTAAATACCAAATAATATATCGTATATTTTTAATTTTATATACACTCTGCTTGAATCTATTTACCGTGTTATTCCTTTTTTAATTAGGGGTTGACCAGGTCACCGTGGCCTTTATGGGAGTATTTTATTAGAGGTGGTTTCCCAGGCCACCCCACTAGTTAGTCCTTCAAATCTAGTAGATCTACCAAGTCACACCGTTTTTGGTGGCACTGTGGGTGGAACTCGAGAGTCTCGATCACAAATTCGTCAATAAAGATATTATTATTAATAATCAATATTATCACTGAAAGTTTAACATATGAATGCATGTATTTTCCGTTAAATCCATACGTCACCGTAAATACGATAGTAGAGTTACTTAGCTACACTTATGATCGGTTTTTTGTTAGTTAATGCCTCTTCTGAGCCTCGGGCGAGGCACTTCCATTCAAAAGTAAAACAAAGCAACTCTATAACCATCTTTACGGTATACGTTTATGGCGACGCACGCCTAGGAATCTCAAGCTTAACGAATATTTGTTAGAAGTTAAAATATTTATTATATAATACTACAACAATGAGTTTGGAGTAAGCAGTTTACAGCTTCATTTTTTTTACAATCAACTGCATAAATTAATTAAAAAATGTAGTGCTTTTGGATTCAAGTTTTCTGTGAAGTACGCAGTAGTGGCTGTTAAATACTAATAAAAATATCCCACCACCCCTAAAATATCCTCAGTTCAAGTCCACCCTGTGTATGTAAGATCTTTTGATTAGGCCACTGCCCAAGTATTGCTCCTGAGTAAATATTATTATAAAGAGTGATTTAATAAATTATAAAAGGCACTCCTCCTGTGGCAGAGGTGACCCGATTGTAATATTTTCTCGTTCGTGTATATTTATCATCCACAATAAATCCAAGTATCGACCGATAGTATTGTCTGACCTTAGTCTACCCTTTTTAGCTAATTAGTTGGTATAGTGTGCGACAATATTATTCCACTACATCACCTGTGAAGAGCCGCGCCTTCTCTATGTATTCTTGGTGACCTCATATTAAAACATTCAAACTCACAATAAAACACGTTATCTCAAGATTTAAAAATATATACGATAAGATTATTTGAATGGCCCTTCAGATATTATCAAAAAAAATCGTGATTTTTGTCTAGTTTTATCACGTGTAATATTATATTTTCTGTTCAGCTAATGAATTATGAATGACATTTAAATGTTCCGTGGGTGGAATTTTAAATAATGAATGTACAACAAAGAGACGCATCTTTATTGTTATTTATAATGAAACTAGGGTAATTTTAATTGAGATTTTCAATTAGTTAATGTTTTTTTATGTTCTGCTTGGTTTTTTAATAGGACGGTTATATTTTGTGCTTGGATTTAATTTTTGCTTTAAAGTATTTTTTTGATTTTAAAAATGAATTATAAAAATGTGGGATTATTATGCATTATCAAATTAAATACCACTAAAAATATTTTGAATTTATTTATTATTTTCAATCGATAATGTTTTCAGATGGTCTGCTTTATTTTTAATACGAAGGTAATTAGTTTTTTGTTTGTTTTAGTAAAAAAAGTTTGAATACTGTTTTTTGAGAATTGTCATTTATTCATTATTATATATCTCTAATATTATTTTGAAATTAACTTAATATTATTATCATTAAAATACCCGATTCGAGACTTTAGATATGTATTAATTATTTATATAAAATTTTATGTTTCCATCTGGCAACACTGTCTTTTAAATGTCACTCCTTTTTATTATTATTTATAAAATATAACAGTTTAGGATTAAATACCTTATATTGACAGACATGAAATGTGTTATAGATAATAGATGTGTCTACATTAGTTGCCGGTCAAATAGGACTATTTTATTACAAGTAAATTATTAAAAAATAATTTAATAAGATTTTTATATGATACTGTTTTTTAGAACTTTCTATCATTATGCATTATTAAATATCTCTAATATTATTTTGAAATTAATATTATAATATTATTGTCATTAAAATACCCGTTTAGAGATTTTAGATATGTATTAATTATACTAAAATAATTATATAAAATGTTATTCTTCCATCTATCTGTACTCTGCATCTGTACAGACATACAACATACACACACGTTCGACAATTATTTATAATGAAATATTTCAATAATGATACCACCTTCCAGTTGTCATAGTTGGTGATTGTCCTGTAAAATGTGACTTGCGATAGTTTACCCATGAAGAGTTTGTAAGGCGGTCAGTGGTGTTTTGTTCCACTTGTATGAAGAAGTACCGGATTGACCGGATCTACTATTGCCACACCTCCATAATAATATTATTATTATCATAGTTATTTTATGAGAACCTAGCACAATGCCCTACTATCATCTTATACTGTGGGAATCGTACATTCAAGTTAAGCACTATTTTTTAAAACACTCTCAATTGTTTTAAGATATAAACATATTTGACAATCGCATTCGCCGAGAAAATACTACTATGAGAAGTTGTATTACGAATATATAACTAGCCTAATAGCTCAGAAGATAATGTTTCTAATCCCGATAAGTAAAACAAAATGATTTGATCGGTTATGACGACCGGGAGATCGGCAATAATATTAATGAATTCCCGATCGATCGTCTTGATTCAGTTTTACTCTGTAATGTAAATACTGATTATTAAGTCTTTGACTTGTGTAAATAGTAACTGTTAAGATCACCGATAGATAATGAATTAACACGTTGCTGTGTCTAAAAATCCCCTCGGGGAAATAAATACCCATAATTAGATAAATTAATCGCGGTCACTTTTTGCGGTTAATAATAAAAAACGCGTCTTACGGTTACGTGTTATGTTTGGATCAATTCCATAGTTAAGTCTAATTTGGTTTGAATTAATATTATTAATCCACTTTATTACGTACTTTTAAAGTTATCAGTCTTATTTACACGTTGTTCAAATGTTGCTATAGAAATATGGTCCGAAATAACGCGAATGACGGCGATTGATCGTATTGATTATAGTGTCACACCTTGACTAATCATGGCCGTTCACTGCATATATTAATTCTAATAGTTTGTTTTCGTATGACCCAAATAATAAAGATTTTTGTATTATATCTTTGGCAAACTGTGGAAATCTTTGATTCGAAAAATCACTAATTTATATATGAATTAATTTTTTTTATAGTTTGTGAGCTTATCTATAAGTATTGCTGTGATTAAATTTTTATACTACTTAATTTTGTCAATTATTTAATATGAAATACAAAATTGAGGTTTTAACGAATATAATTTCCCGTCATTTTTATTGTACCATGCATAGATACTTGTGGTACTCCATTTCTTTTATTATTTATTTATATGAGAGGCTTATTTAAATTCTTTTAAAATTTCTGGTAATTAATTATGAAAGTATTGAACATGATCTATTAGTCATCATAAACATTTTAAATAAACATTGTTTTGTATCGATGTCTACACGCTATTGTTTTTGTACGTGACATAAAATATTACAATCGATCGTTTATTGTCTGATTGAATTTAAGTTTTTTCGATTCAACAACAAAACGACTTCTTGTTAATCTTGTCTCCCTATTCGCTGCATTATTATTTATGATCACATGCTAACATTATTCATGATAACTTGTTGAAAATATTTAAAAATAATAATATCCCAGTACAGGTGTACCCGCGTTGTATACTTATTTATAGACAAATTCGATTTTACTCTAGTCTATTTTTAAAAAGTCATCGAAAACACCCTGAAGATTAATGACGTAATCAAACTTGTGACGTAATAAATCCAATAATCACAAATCAACTTGTAAATGTTTCCTTATCAACAGTCACTCAAGTATAATCTTGTATCGACATGTTGTTTATCAAAATAATCGCACTTACATATCGACGGGCTCCGCTAAGACGGCGATGAGTCGAAAAACACAACTTTACAGGACGGCCGAAAAACCGTTTTTTTGAGGTTTTTATTTAATATCTCTTTATTCAGATGTTATATCGTTTCACTGTTTTCGGAAAAACGTGCCCCATTGTGTTATCAACATACGAGTATTTTTAAATATGTAATAATGCAATATTTAAAAGGGGGCAAGCTAAAAATTGTTCTTGTAGGGAAGATTTGCGGAGGGGAAGCGCACGGGAAGGCGATACACGGAGTTATCGCTGTCTTCAATGTCCTTCTTGAAATACTTGGAGATGATAAGTCACACACACACTACTATGCATCACACTCACACACTCTCATCCTAGCTCCCTCACACACACTACTACACCGACACGCACACACCCACAATATCTATTATACTACTATACCTACTACTACTACTAGCAGCTTCATTACCAGACACTCGCACCACTACCTTTACAATATTGCTTTATTATTACATTCTATTATATTATTTATATTAAATATCAAATGGCAAAAATAAATATACACAAATACAACCGGTAAGTATTTAAATATCTCAAGTGACTAGGTTTCCCAACTGATATTATTTTAAGCATTCATTCCTTGACCACTTCACTGAATATGACCATACTCTATAGTGTTTATAGGAATTGCAGTTTTGTTTGAATATAATATAGATAACAAAATATAATGCTTTTTCTCAAAAAGCAATTCAAATAAAGACAAATGGTAAAGATATTCATTCATTCTGTTGAAAAAATGGTTTTATTAGTATACTTTTTCTCATGCATTAATAGTAAATCGCATGTTACATAATTTTATTAGCTCTTCCTATGATTTTATCATTATTAGTGTCTATCCTCGCTATAGCCGATATGATACCTGTAATACTCACTCAATAATACCAAGTATCAGTTATAAAATCATTTACAATTAATAATTTGTATTTTTAATTAGTTCATACATTACATTTCTCATATACGTAATATACTAAGGATATTTTTAATTATAATTATAAATCTCCTTCATCGATTGGGTAAATGATTATATTATTTATGATTATAGTTACTAGTGGTCGATTCCAAAAATTTTTAATTCCAAAAATTTTTAATCCTTTCGTTTCTCTACTATTTTTATGATATTGTCTTTAAATTCTAGATTACTTGCGTTACTGACCTTGTGTCGATAATTTTCCATTTTTTGTCACCGCTACTATTTTTACGAGGTGCACTGACTGATATTAATGGGGAAATTTCCGCTATTCATTTTATAGAAGTCTTTAAAGTTTTCAAACCACACACTTAATTAACAAAACCACTATTCAATAGTGACTTCTCACAAATAAAACACAAATCAGCTATTATATTTAAAATTGTATTACCGTCGCGTCGTCTCATCTTATAGAAATACACAAAAAAATAATGTTAATGGCGTTGAAAGTCTAAAGAATACTGAAACTTTTTGAAAAATATCACACAATAATTATAAGAGTGAATAAGCCCTTGAAAAATATTTTTGGATTTTAAAAAATCAATGAAAACATTTTTTTAACAAGAAACAGAAATATCTGTTCAATTAAATATAAAAGTGTTTTTACCAAACCATGATAATTTAAAATGACGATAGTATTTATTGTCATCCGCTTGTTTAGTTGCAGCTAATAATAAACTTCGAAGCCTCTGTGTGATTTATTGAAAAAAAAATAACCGCCTTGTGGCCCAGTGGTTAGTGTAACGGATTCGTGAGAGAAGACTCCCGGGTTCGATTCACGGCACCGGAGTCACTTGGTAGATCTAGCTTAGCAAACTAGATCTTAAGTACTCATTGCTGTGTAGTGGCCTGGGAAACCATCTCTACTATATCCTCCCGTAAAGTCCAAGGTGGCCTGGCCAACCCCTTATAAAGGGAATCCCGCCAATAGGGAAGGCGTCACGGTAAAAAAAAAAAAAATAACTGTTTCTACACATTTTCAGCTTGTTATGTCAAAATACCCTATTTTAATAATAATAGAGAATAATAGTTATTTAATGAAAAAAAAAAATTTTTTAACATCTCACATATGTGGGAACGAACATATTTAGTGGCAAGTTTTTAAATAAAAATACAACTGGTAAATTAGGATATTAGTAATATATTATGTTCACAATAAAATAGCCATATGACTTGACCACTTCACTGAATAAGACCATAGGAACTCTATTCTTATAATACTCACTACTTTATATTATCGTATTTATTGGAATTGCAGTTTTGTTTGAATATAATACAAATAAAAGGGTATTTCATCATTCTGTTGATTTTGCTGATAAAAACACACCTGTTGGAAATATTTGTAAAACCTAAGAACCACTTATAGTTTTTGGTTTCAAAAGTGTTGATAATCCACCAATTTTATTACAAAGCAGGAGTCTTTGTTTCGACCACTTTTAAAAAAAATATAACTTTTATTATTTAATATTATCACTGAAAAATATGTTTTTTTGAAATAATAATATTAAATTATTATTAAAAATGAAATTATTTTTAGTAAAGTAGAGTTTAAACAAGTGATCGTGAAGAAGAAGAAGTATTGTGCCATCCCTGAAATGTTTGAATCTTTTTTGAAATGTGTAATTGTTGGTGACTATTGTATGAGTATTATAAGGCAGGAAGAAAGGGACTGATAGTGATGGTGGTGGGGAGTCATAGCCGTGTCTTATTGGTTAATAATACACACATGATTGTTCACACGTATATGGTGTCGGTGTGCGCAATGAAGACTAAGCTACCTGAAGATATCGCCTACAGTGTTTAGCAAATGAACGACTAAGAAGGCGATGTCTCCGTTCGTATTGCTCGAGCGTCAAATTTTTTCTCCCGTGGGCGATAACTCGAAACGTACCCCATAAGAAAAAACCTATCTTTCTCAATTTAAGCACTAGAATCGTGATTTTTGTCAGAATATGCGCAATAATTAATTAAATAATAAAATGAGAAAAAGTTAAAAAGGTAATATCCCGAGTCATATTACTCTTAGTCGAGCCCGTCGATATCTTCTTATATTTATTTCTTTATTTATTTATTCACAAACCTACATTACAACCACTTTAACCTTACAGTTAATCCATGATTACGATGTTTAAAAAATAAAAAGATGATAATGCAATATATAATTTTTCTATTTATTTTAATAAATAATAAATAGTCAATAAGTAAAAAAAATATCTTCTAAATTCCTCACTTCTTCGGTATTCAATAGTTTTTTTAAAACAATACCACAACAAAAAATATAGATTAAGGATATACAAAAAATTAAAAGAGTTTCCTCAAAACTAGGTTTACTTCTTGACCGTTGAACATTTGGACAGGAGCTAAGTTACCACAAACGGCTGTGATTGGTTTTGTTGTATGACCAATTATGGCTGTTGGGTTGTTTTTTTTTACTCTAAATAATGAAAGACTTTTAATTAAATTTTCTGGCAACATTTATAATATATTTTACATACTATATTTTACTTTTAGTGAATGTTTATTGGCCGTATCATTCGGCGATTTACGCGAAAAATGCGTTTCTTCAAGAATTAGCTCGTGTCACAAACTGTCAAATCTTGACTCGGAGATATTTGCGTGCTTTATTTCCCCCTCCATTTGATACGTGTTTGCTACGCGATCGGTACGTCGCCGGAACGTGACTTCTCATTATTCTTAAACAATTATGATTGTTGGATGGTAGAATCGCATTTTTTATTAAATTATTAATCCAGATTATACTTTAAATCAATTAACTTTTATCTATAGAAGCAATATTACACCGTACATTGGAACATGCCAATAGAATTTTAATTGGAGAAGCGGCGAGGCGGTAGAAGCAGCGCCTCAAGTGGCTTACACATGAAAATCTTTGATGCCTGCCTGTATGCCCCACCTAATCTGTGCCTGATATGGTTTTGACATCTTTACAAGTACTATTATCATCTCTATACAACTTGTTTTTCATTGAAACTAAAATATTTTTATTTTAATGCCAGTTCGATTATAAAAAAAAATATACTAAAGAGGGCCTAAGATGTTTTTCGTATAATTTCTTTAATTTATTATGACAGTGAATCTTCGGTTAT
The DNA here is from genome assembly GCA_022606485.1 of Agraylea sexmaculata. NCBI lineage: Eukaryota > Metazoa > Arthropoda > Insecta > Trichoptera > Hydroptilidae > Agraylea > Agraylea sexmaculata. The sequence continues at coordinate 4,045 of JAGTTH010006870.1, read as the reverse complement.
TATAATTAGTGAATATATGATGTCATCATAGAATAACAAAAACAAAAATCATTTCCAAGGTCAAGTTCGAAAGAATAACAATAAACAAGTATGTTGTCATAACGCCGAAGGTCGCTGACCGTATTTGCATCAACAACAACTAATTGTAAACACTATGTTGTCATAATATATGATGAAGGTGTGGTTGTGTTACATTTAATGTAATTATTTTAATTTCAATAGAAAGTTGTATATATAAGCTCATTGCCTTCGTGTTAGTAAAAGTATAAGGTAAGACCATATTTGCATCAACAACAACTAATTGTAAACACTATGTTGTCCTAATGTCTCAGGTTGCTGACCGTGTGTGCCGTTTGAGGTTATATTGTTGTTTACGTACTATTGTTGTTTCATGAATCCTATGACGTATGCTTATAATAATGCAAATTCAAATCAGGCGGTCAATCACCTAAAAGTAAAGATTCTGACACTTTTTAAAATAATAATTAAAAATTAAAAAGTTTGGCCGACTTGGACCATTGATGAAGGTGTGGTTGTGTTACATTTAATGTAATTATTTTAATTTCAATAAAAAACATGTTGTATATATAAGCTCATTGCCTTTGTGTTAGTAAAAGTATAAGGCCAGTTGAAAGTGTTTGTTATTATTGTTGTTCAGTTGTTGTGTAAAGTAGTTTAGTTTAGTTGTGTGTTTCTAAAAGTGGATTGTCGAGGAACACGATACGTCAGTCCACCGCACCCGTTCCTTCCTTCCTTTACAAGTTAACTTCTTATTACAAGTCACCATTTTAAAGTGAACCGATTCTTAAAATACCCTTATAATATATTACATCACAACTCGCATACATCTTTTACACTTGGCACGTGTTGAAAAGAATAGCCATTATAAATAGATATTAAGCCGACCGAGATAAACATTATACACTATGTGAAAATATTGATCATATTTTAAGGTTGTATGATTCATTCGTAATTCTGTACATTGTACGTACAACGCACAGGAAATGCCACAGTAATAACTTCATACTGTATTTATATCATTGTGTTAACCATAGACTCCACCGGTCCAAATATGTTTAATACGTAGATACAAACATAAGATATCGCATGAGTGGTTAAATGCGTGGTTAGTTCAAGTGGATCAAGTGGCCAAAAACACGAGTTACCTGGCAAACATTATACTGTAAACATCTGTCTCTTCATATCTTCAGTTATATTTCACAGTAAAATGGGTAAATGCATTGTTACTACATGTCATATGGACTCAAACATACACTAAAATACATCTAGGCTCACTTTTTACCAAACACTACTTCTTTAACATGCTTAAAGTATTGTCACAACCACTCTCAGTGGTCACTATAAATGTGTTGAGTGAGGGAGACACACTTATGCCTTTATCGAATAGGAGAGAAGCGTGCAACACGACTTATTTATAAGCAATGCGATATCTAATGTTTATGCAATAATATTTTTTTTACAATTTAATCCATTTGATTGAAGAGTTGAAGATCTAAATTTCGAATAACTGTCGTTCTTTCGTCAATTTAACTTCTTTCATAATTCTTCTGTTTCATGTTCAACTGACAAGTGGTGCATTATCACTTGGGATCTCCCGTAATGCTCTAGTGGTCCTGCAGTATAATATAATATGTATTTATAAATAAATAATATGCACATCTTGTCGTAAACAATATTGCTTTGATTTCTTATGCAAATAAAAAAGAGTGGGATCAAATATTATGTTATAATATTTTCAACAACAAACCTTGAAGGTCGCTTTATTTGATATTAAATGTCCGTATACAGGATGTTCTTTGAAGTAATAGTTATTGTATTGGTGTTTATAATTTATGGTTTTAGTATTGAGTTCCCATGGTTGTAATTAATGGATGTATTTAGACATCAGATCATACAGACCACCGCTTTGAACATATTTCGAAGAAGGTCACTTCTTTGCGGTTGCACATGAGGAAAAAACCGCTTTTTAAATTTTAATATATTCGGGTAATTTTAAACTATTGATAATTGTTCAATCTATATGGAATATCCGAATGAATAATGGGAAAATTTATAAGAAGATACACACATCGATTATATGCGTTGCATGCACTTTTTAACATTCATCATAATATTTTTTTTTTGTAAAAATTCATTTTATTTTAAGTATAATATATTGATAATATGGCCAGATAGTTATGTATTAGTTTCCAATAATTTAAAGTTTTTCTCACAATTTATTAAAAACTATTGTCTATCGAAATTTGATGGTTTTAAATGTTTGTAGTTGCGTCGTTCTTCCGTCAATTAAATTATTTTATAAATATGTATGTATGAATACACTTCGAGGGCCTTTTTATGAAATTTTAATATTTTTTTGTAGATACGGTTTTGTGTGAATCACCCATTTATATAATATATAAAATTTGTTAATTAATTTATGAGTAAAAAAATAGTACATGATATGTTTTTAGCGATATTATTAAAATAATCTCATTGATTTACAACCTTATTAATTAAAAAAAAAAAAAAACTAATAGTGCTGATGGAAACGAGTTTGGGTCGCCATATTGAAATCAGCTGTTTCTGTTAAGTGCTCAGTAGTGACTGTTGCATATGTATTGCGTCTGTAAAATACTTTATTAATATTTTTTAAATTTTTAATTAAAAATAAAAATATTTTTTTCAGTTATATTTGCGATTCTCTACCAGTTTTTTTAAATTTTCTCAGTCCACCCTGTATAAATAAATAAATTAGGGTGAATGGAGACACGCGAGGGTGCATACATACATAGTTTTTTTCACAATTTATTAAAAAGATATTGTTATAGAACTTATGATAGTTTAATGAGAATGTGTTAATGAGTCGTGCTAGTGCTAAATAGTTATGGTTCGTGTAGGGATAGACTAGAGCTTATTAGTATTGGTGTACACGCATACGCAACGCACGCACACACTCACATTACACTATTATATTGAATATGGCTTTTAATTCCAGATAATGGATTTATGGGTTCGTTCTTCCGGTAATTCAATTATTATTTATTAAATTCTGATGATATATATGTATGCATACACTCCAAGGGGGTTTTTGAATTAATTTAACCTATCGGTGATTTATTTAATTAATATAGTAATAACCAGGGTAATAGCTCAGTAATATTTTATTTATTGGTTCAATTCCCGTTCTAGTCAAGAATTTTTAAATTGATTTGAACTAATATTAATAAAATCCCGATCGATTGTCTTGATCTAGGTTTACTCTGATTTCTTATATTGTAAGGTAAATACTGATTATTAAGTCAGTAAAAGATCACTGACAGATAATTAGTAAACACGTTGTTGTGTCTAAATAATCAAATTATTAATTATTTGTAGATACTTTCTTGTGTTACTGACCCATTGAAGTGTAACTTAATATAGTAAATGAGATGATTTCTCTTTTATTCGTCATCCCAAATAAACAAGGAACTCTCATTCAAAAAAAGTGTTAATTTTAGTAATGATATTTATAATTAAAAGTCAGACATATTTCTCGGTATACTTGTAATGCATTCAGTCATACGAATAATTCTCGGAATACATTTTCGGTAGACACCAACAAAACAATGACGTGGTCTTGTATATTATATTTTATACCCTCTACTTGCCATTACACAGAGAACAACAACCTTTTTATTAGATTAAAAGTCAACAACTGCGATATTTGTGTTTTTATTTCGTCAATCACTAACATGCGGGCTCGAAGTATATTTTTATTGCATTGTATTAAATATATTGCCAATTAAAACGATTAAGAATGCCAAAGATGTTCATAACGTACTTGAAATAAACAATACGTGACGTACATACAATTATTATTCAAACTACGTTTATACGTACATTTATATTATGAATGATATCATCAGATTGAAAATATTGATAGTGATTACTTCTGGAACCTTCATCAAAATACAACTTGTTTTTAATTGAAACTAAAATATTTTTATCCTGATAATGTAAAGCCAGTACGATTATAAAAAAATATATACTAAAGGCGGCCTAA
>JAGTTH010006866.1:0-19974 GCA_022606485.1 Agraylea sexmaculata | reverse complement strand
GCGGTGACTTTATAGCAAATGGTAAAAAATGTTTGTGTCGGACAATTTGTGCATTTTAAAGTGAAAGCCTTTACTGTGAACGAGTGTGCAGCAAATTCGATTTTAATATCCGCTTTTTGGCAAAAGGATGTGCAAAGGCAAAAGCACTTTTTAATGGAATGTATCAAAGACTATCACCATTTTGTCATATAAAAGGAACATTCATACATCACATGACTCCTCTCTTTCATCTCTTCTTATTAAACACCCAAATTTATCAAAAAAAACTTATTAATCAAATTATAAATCTATGCCTAGAAAGTGAGCCAAACTAAAACCACTTCCAATTAATAAAACAGTGACCGTCTATTCTAAAAAAATGATAACCAATGAGTAAAGAGTACTTGAAAATACGCCAAAAGCATTAATTTGTCACCAAAGGCTGCTGCTTTTACCGCTCGTACTGTTTATCTGTCACTTGTCGATCTTTCTAATAACATTACACTTAATATGGTAAAGTGTCTCATTTAAATTTGCTTGATATATTCAACGACAAATAATATGTCACTATGTAAACAATTAACATGATTATGAGAATGTTTTTGGAAGAAAATGTTGTTGCTCTCGAGTTTTCTGTGTGATTTAAAGGATTACAGTGTTGCAAGTGGCCACAGCCCACGCATATGTATAATATGCGCATGTAGTAGTGCCGGCCAATATATGAAAATAATAAACAGGACACTTCTATAGATATTTTATATATATTTCCAAAAGATGTCTACTATAGAATTCAATAAAATAATTAAAAAGTGAGAACGAGATGTGAGCGTCTTTATATAACGAGTAAAAATATGGAGCAAATGATGGTCGTTATGAGAGGTTTCGGTGTATAGTATATTAAATGTATGAGTGTCGTGTCGGATTTTAGGGACTTCAGTGTTGTGGGTGGCCACAGCCTGTACGCATAATACTTCTATAGATATATGTTAAATGATTCATGACTAAAATAATTTAATATAATTGCGTTTTGTATATTATGGCCTGGTTTAAGGTGTGGTCAGTTATCGCAAAGGCTGTTTTTAGTGTGCTTTTTCCATAATTAACTAATGGAGTGCGATGTGAAAAGAGTCAGTGGTAAAAACAGTGGAGATCGTAGCGTGCGAACATTTCACTCTATCAATCTACATTTCCGTAATTTCCACCATAAGAAACAGACTGTTATAATCTCACGACATTATAACATCAATCACTGGAAAAAAAGTTTTTTTTATTTATATGTTTGCACCAAAATATTCAATGATATATTACAATAAAGAAACACTAATATAGAGGTTCCACTGTATGGATATTTTGTTGGGTCAGTAGTACAAAAACGTATCTACAAAAAATCATTTAAATATGCAGTTTTACTGTTAATGATCTAAACTAATTTTAACCTAAGTTGTATCTATATCGGAAGCTTATTTATAAAGATATTATGAAAAAACTAAGCCAAATTAACAGTCTGGCGGTTTTAGGAAAGGCATTATTTTAAACTATAAATATACAATATTATGTAATTTTACTAAAACGTGTTGATTATTGAATTCCCTTTTCACATTTTTGTTACGCTACACGCTGCAGTCATTCTGTAGCTACGCCGTCGTAGTCCTTGTCTACGCCTAAAGTAATACCAAACAAATATTGTCTTTTATTGAATTTATTCATATTTATGTATAAACCCCAAGAGGCTTTATGAGTAGATTTTAAATTAAAATTTGGGTTTTTAGACACAAAAATATCTTAATTCATTGTCTGTCGGTGATCTTTTTTTTCGTTAAATTTATTAATGCCCTGAGTGGCTTATCTATCACTAGTTACTCAGGTCAGCGACTTTAAATCAGTATTTACCTTACAATACAGTAAATCAGAGTAAACTTGGATCAAGACGAACGTTGGGGATTTTATGAAATGTTTATACAAAGTAACTTTTAAAAAGTGTAAAAGAATATACATATTTCAGAGGTGCAAGCTTTTATCTGTATTACAGGACATACAATGTGTGTTTATGTAATAGATGGTTAAGTATAGAATGTAAGGAAGTCGTAAAACAAAGTCAAGTTTAAAGCGATGAAATTAGTGCAACTATTTGCCTCTTCATGCCGCCGTCAAGGCAAGTGATTATATTTAAAATATTTATAGTGTGATTGCAGTGGATGGAGTATTTAGCGAGTAGGGTGGATGAATGGATGGATTCCAGACTAAGAGTAAGGAATCGTAGACGGGGGTGGATATTTTTGAGCAACAATGCAGCTTCTGTAGAATTCCTGGAGAATCTCAAAGGCTGCACAGCAAATCTGAATGTGCACAGGAAGTGGATGGGAAAAAATCTGCAAACTTTTCCTTTGCTTCGACTCCCAAAGAAATGGTCGGTGAACATCTGCACATCCACTATTACACCAAAACACCCCAGAATTAATATTTGTTATAAATATCCAAGTATATTTGGGGTACAACAAAAATATTTGATATTAAATATAATAATTTACGTAATTTTCGCACTTGATTATATTCAAATTATTACAATTGACCATCTTCATCTACGTAATGATAATATTAATAAGTAATAGGAAAGGTAAAGGCAATCTTATAATTTTTAATATTATGTATATATATATTACAATTTCTTTATTAACATAAGTTTTTACATTGATTGATAGAACAATACATCTTTTGAAATTGACTTAGGTGTACAGAGTGTTTACATCTTTTTACCTATAACTAACATGAGAATGTTTTATTTAAATTTGACATGAGTAATAGTATTTAATTATAGAAAGAATGGGAAAAAAATAAAAACCCATTTACAAATTTGAAGATTAATAAATAATAACAACGATAAAAGCAATATTAACAAAACAGTTACAAAATATAATGCTTAAAACTAAATAACAATTTGTTTGGGTAAAACCAAATTTGAGTTGAGTGGATTATTAGAAATTTTATTTTATTTTTAAAAATAATATCAGTTTTGGAAGTCCATTGGTAAAATGAACTTACGTTTCTCGAGACATATTTGGTTTTATTTACATGTCTTATGATTGGGTTAGTCGGGAAGTTAGTCATTTTAGTGTAATGTTTTTTACTCAAATCTGTGATATTTGCTTTGATCATTTTTAACTTAATGTCCTCGTGGACTTCTTTAAAAAATGTGCCAGGTTCAAGATCTAAGGCCATCTTAAGACACTTGTCTTGGACAATTTGAATTTTATTAATATGACTTTTTGCCGCAGTAGACCAAGCTGGGCATCCGTACAAGAGAATCGGTCTGATAATTGATTTATAAAGAAGTAGCTTATTCTTGGGTGACAGCTGACTACGTCTGTTAATAAGTGGATATAAGGTGTTAATAGCCAGGTTGCTCTTGTCCACAGCATATTTTACATGCTTGGACCAGTTCAACTTGGAGTCTAAGATAACTCCCAAATACTTGACTTCTTTGAGCCAAGGAATTTGTTCGTTATTGATACTAAGAGGGGGGATGTGGGATCGCTTTCTTTTGTTAGTAAATATTATTGCTTCAGTTTTACTCTCGTTGAGTTTTAATTTCCAGCGAGAGTAATACTGTGTTAGTAGGTCTACAGATGCTTGGAGGCGTCTACGAATTGTGTCTAATCTGTAAGATGATGTGAATATAGCGGTGTCATCCGCGTAAAGAGCTAAGGAGCAATTACGAGGAATAGGGATGTCATGGATGAAGAGATTGAAAAGATAAGGAGCGATAATACTTCCTTGCGGAACTCCCGCAAGGATTGGATGCTGTACAGATTTAACATTGTTAATATCTACTGAGAATTTTCTGTTAGTAAGATAAGATTGAATAACTTTGGTGAGATATGGTGGAGTGTTAGTGTTAATTAGTTTGTGAATGATACCATCAAACCAGACTACATCAAAAGCTTTGGCAAAGTCCAGGAAAATCATTCCCGTACTTTTTTTATTATTAAAATTTCCTCTAACATGCTGTGAGATTCTTGTTAGTTGTGAAGTGGTACAATGGCCCGGTCTAAATCCGAATTGTTCATTAGGAATGACGCAATCCAGAGTTTTTCGCAGGCGGGTTAATATGACTTTCTCTAAGATTTTACTCATGCAGGGGAGGAGACTGATAGGACGATAGCTACTGGGAAGGGATTTGTCTTTACCAGGTTTAAATATAGGGACTACTTTAGCTGCTTTCCAATTATCTGGAAAATATCCAAGAATAAGACACGAGTTAAATATTTTAACCAAACAATCAAGAGCCTTTTGTGGTAAGTGTTTAATAAGAGTGTTGTTAATGTTGTCGTGTCCTGGTGATTTTTTATGTTTTGAGTTTTGAATAATATCAGAGATTTCAGAAAGAGTTACCTCGTCAATCTCACATTCAGAATAGTTGTGAAGATTCCTAATTGACTTAGTAACTGCTTGTTCTGTGAGACTATCTGTAGTGTCATTATGTGTCAATGTGTGTGCTTTAACGAATGTTTCAGCGATGAGATCAACTTTCTCCTGAGCCTTGTAAATAATTTTATTACAGTCTTCGCTCCTGAGCGGAGGGATAAAGGATGTTTTTCTAGTCATCGACTTACACATCTGCCAAAGTGAGTTATTTTGTGTTTTGAGAGACCTTATCTTCTGTTCCCAGGATTCATTTTTATGAATTTTAATTTTATGTTTAATTTCTAAAATTAGCGCATTTATGACAGATTTGAGTTTACAATTTCTTTTCTTTCGCCACTGATTCATTAATCTATTTTTTACATGAATTAAGTCCACAATTTCAGATGGAAGTTTGTTCTTAAAAGTATTGTTAATGGTTTTAACAGGAATATATAAGGCGGCGGCGTTCTTAATAGAATCTGTGAGTGTAGTGATTGCATTGTCAACGTGAGATGTGTTGTTAGTGTCGAATTTAAGTGTAACGTTATTGTTAATATGAGTTTTGTAAGCGTTCCAATTAGCCGTCTCATAACTAAAGAAGGTTTTTTGGGTGATTTTGTAATTTCCGCCGATGTTAAATACAATAGGGAGATGATCGGAGGAAAGTGACTGTATTACGTCAACTTCGGTGAGAGAAGGACAACCCTTAACCACTGCAATATCAAGGATGGATGGATATCCTTTGGGTGGGAAATGCGTTGGACTTTCGGGGAAAAGGATACGAAAGTCTTTTTTATCACAATATTCTCTTAGTAAACGGCCATCCTTATTTCCGCGAATACAGTGCCAAAAAGTGTTTTTACAATTAAGATCACCAGCAATTATAACATCCTTACCGAGAGACATAATTTTGTGGATATCATCTTGACAAATTTCTATTTTGGGTGGCTTATAAACCGAGGCAATAATGTGAGTTTTATTATTAATAGATACACTAATTGCTATTACTTCAATTGAGTTAGTTTTACGAATTACAACTTTCGAATGACATATAGAGTCTTTCATCACGATTAAAACACCACCGCCTGTTTTGCAAACTCGATCGTTGCGATGTATTACAAAACCTGGTCTTCTCAGAATTATATTTGTATTAAGAAACGTTTCACTTATCAATGCAATGTCAACACTTTCTCTTAACATAAAGTCAATCATTTCGTCGAATTTATTTGAAATTCCCCGGGAATTCCAAGCAACAATCTTAATATTAGAACAGTGACTAACCTTAGACATTATCAAGCGATGCGGCGAGCTCCATGATGAGATATATCCTTTCATTCTTTGTCTGACATGTCTTTAGCTTCCGCTGAAGCTCTTGAACCTTCAATACAAGAGTCATCAGGTCTCCTATCGGCATATCAGCGCTAGAGATTGGGGCGGTAATGTTCTTCGCAGTAGATGTGGTGGTGGGACCTTGGGCAATCTGTGCCCATGACAGGTCAGTCACGTGATGAGATGTGGACGGGGAGATGACCTGGGCGGCCATTGGTCCACGAGCAACCTGGGACCAGGAGCGTCCGTTGACGATGTTCGGGGGCGGCACTGGTGCACGCTGGGTGGCCGGTCTCGCAGCTGGCAGCTTGGGGGTAGATCTTAATTTGATCTGCTTCTGTCTGTCAGGGCAATCCTTGAAGTTTGCAGTGTGGTCCCCTCCGCAATTGCAGCATCTTGCGGGGGAAGTGGCATCCTTTATGCATGTGGAAGTCTGGTGATCGCCGCCACATTTCACGCATTTGAATGCGTTGTTGCAGTTGGATGCTGCGTGTCCCCACTGTTGACAACGGAAACATTGCGTGATAGAATTTCTCCCAAGAGAGTATTTTTCAATTGTCACTCTACAGTGACAGATATTAGTAGTGTTTTTGAAGTCACTCATATTTGTCTCATTGCTGAGATTTATTAAATATAGGGGTGACTTCGTAATGGAGCCATTTTTTCCTTTCATTAGGAACACGTCTATTATTTTAAATCCTTTGTCGCTAAGGTCCTGCTTGATTTCCTCTACAGGAAGCAGAGGCAGGCCTCGTATGACAGATTTTTTAGGTCTGTCACATTCTAACGTAAAGGAGAAAAATTCCTTGTTTAATGATTTCAGGCCCGCTTTAAGGGCTCTGAAATCAGTGATATTGCTGGTTTGGACTCTGACTTGTCCGTTTGGTTTATAATGTAGTTGGAATTTATTGATGAATTTCTTGACAATCGTCAAGTTTTCACCGTGCCCTGAAGATTTGAGATATAACGGGGGAGGTTTTTTGACATCCTTATCGGATGACAAAATTACCTCCCCCAGCGACTTAAATTGGTTTTGTTTTGGAATGGAAGTAGGAGTAGTAGGTCTTGGACGTTTGATCGGGTTCTTTGGTAAAAGAAACCCATCGATCGTCGTTTGAGCCATTACGTTTACGAGTTAACTAATGAGTATATGTTACTATGATAAGGAGCGATGGTACCTGATAATAATGGTGAAGTGGATTTTGGCGGCGTTGCGGCAAGCTCGTTATCAGGAGAGGTCGCAGGGCGGCAGACCGGTTTGGTAGTTGCGTCACTTGTGTACTTGACACTTTCGAATTTGCTTAACCATGCAAGGAGCACTTCAATATACGTGTGTACAAGACGGCTGTCTGGACGTAACTGAATATTATGTATAAAGACTTTTTTTAGCAAATGAATGTTTTAGGTGGCGGTGGGGTTGTAAAAAATATGTAAGTAAAAATTTTGGGCCGTTGTCTTGGAATCAGCTGTTTCTGTCAAATATGCAGTGGGTGTCAAATTGCCTTGTTCATATTGTGTCTGTTAAATGTGTTATTAATTAAGATCTGATTGTTTTTTTTAAATTTTAATCACTACTAATAAATAGGCAAAAAAATACTAATAAAAATTCATTATACATATTAGTTTGGGGTTTGAATTAACAGCGGATTAATATTATTTGTGGGAATAAATATGTCTCTGAATAAAAGGTGTCCTAGTCTATGAATTTATTTTAAATGATTTTTTTTATTAAAAATGATCAAATAAAAAATATTTTATTCGGTATTGTAATACTCGAAATATTCTTCACTAGAAAATAAATTATTGAAAGAATTGATTAAAAAAACACTATGTTTGTAGAGTAAATATCAAACTTCAGACGTGTTCAGACACAAAGGACCATAATTGGTCACACCGGAAAAGAACGTGTCTAAATATTTCAATTTGTAATTTATTATTTAAATAATTTTAAATACAAAGAACTGAAAATATCGGATTCAAACCCAATCTCTCCGATTTTTTACAATCCCTGGGCATGTATGCGAGATTTTATTAAATATCAATCAAAATATTATATATTTTTTTACCTAATGTCTATCTTCTTCAAAAATGTTTGCCCTTTAGTCTGGATTACGTCCCTCAATAATAAATTAAATATTTAAAAAATAATAATTAAAGCATTTCATTTAAAGTTTCACCCTTTAAATGTGACAAGCCCCTTCATATCTTATTTTGACAACAACAGAACCACAATATCTCAATATTAGTTACCCCTTCGCAATCATTATTGTGACAGGGGATCTTATTGAATTATTATCATCATGCCTACACCTATTCCAGATTAGAACCGAATAATTTTAATTAATGAAATGTTTGAGGATCGTATAATGAAAAGGACGATAACAACGAGGATATGTGGTGGTTGGAAATTGACGTAAACTTTGACACAAAATGTCATAAACTTTACGTTGTTACGTTAAACTTTATTTGATCGAAGCACAAAACGATTTAATGTCGAGTATTTCACAAATATTTACACGCAGAGATGTGCCAAGATTAAACAAAGATATTTTGTATTCAATTCTATTTATTTAATAATGAATAAATTCGACTTCATTGCACTTCATGGGGAAAAAAGGATAGAGCGATTTACAGAAAAGAGAAATGGTTGATTTAAGAATAAGTTTATGGAAGGGACATATTTGTATTTAACGACACCGGCGATGCCAGATAACTGGATGTATAAATATCAAGATGGCGGACCAAGCAGATGAGCCTGAGTGAGACAATTTAGGTGTGGTTTCTCTAAACTCGTGGACTACGTCACTACGATTCATATAAATTTCGAGTCATATTTGTACTTTCCGTTTTTTCAAGCTGTGTTATAATTCCTGGCCGACGTTTAGATTCAAACCATTCAGGTGCAGCCGTCATGAGCCTCAAATGGAGGGGGAAATATAGCACGAGTTTTGCTTTAGCTCTAACTATAGCTCGCTGATATCAATGAGTCAATATTTGTCAGCTTGAAATACGAGTTGAATCTTCAAGAAACGCATTTTGTGCGTAATTCACCGAGTGACTCGCGTTAGTGTTGCATCAGTCAAACTCATCTGCTTGGTCCGCCATCTTGATATTTATACATCCAGTTGTATGGCCTTTTCATATCGTTGATGTCGGTTTTTATTATATATATATATATATATATATATATATATATATATATATATATATATATATATATATATATATATCGACGGGCTCCGCTAAGACGGCGATGAGTCGAAAAACACAACTTTACAGGACGGCCGAAAAACCGTTTTTTTAAGGTTTTTATTTAATATCTCTTTATTCAGATGTTATATCGTTTCACTGTTTTCGGAAAAACGTGCCCCATTGTGTTATCAACATACGAGTATTTTTTAAATATGTAATAATGCAATATTTAAAAGGGGGCAAGCTAAAAATTGTTCTTGTAGGGAAGATTTGCGGAGGGGAAGCGCACGGGAAGGCGATACACGGAGTTATCGCTGTCTTCAATGTCCTTCTTGAAATACTTGGAGATGATAAGTCACACACACACTACTATGCATCACACTCACACACTCTCATCCTAGCTCCCTCACACACACTACTACACCGACACGCACACACCCACAATATCTATTATACTACTATACCTACTACTACTACTAGCCGATATCACTACTTTACCTGCCTCATTACGAGACACTCCACCACTACCTTTAATAAAATAAATAAATATACACAAATACAACCGGTAAATTAGGATAAGCATTGGAATATCTCAAGTGACTAGAATTCCCAACTGATATTATTTTAAGCATTCATTCCTTGACCACTTCACTTAATATGACCATACTCTATAGTGTTTATAGGAATTGCAGTTTTGTTTGAATATAATACAGATAACAAAATATAATGCTTTTTCTCAAAAAGCAATTCAAATAAAGACAAATGGTAAAGATATTCATTCACTCTGTTGAAAAAATGGTTTTATTAGTATACTTTTTCTCATACATTAATATTGAATCGCATGTGACATAATTTTATTAGCTCTTCCTATCATTTTATCATTATTAGTGTCTATCCTCGCTATAGCCGATATGATACCTGTAATACTCACTCAATAATACCAAGTATGCAGTTATAAAATCATTTACAATTAATAATTTGTATTTTTAATTAGTTCATACATTACATTTCGCATATACGTAATATACTAAGGATATTTTTCATTATAATTATAAATCTCCTTCATCGAATTATTATATTATTTATGATTATCTAACTATGATTATAGTAACTAGTGGACGATTCCAAAAAATTTTAATCCTTTCGTTTCTCTACTATTTTTATGATATTGTCTTTAAATTCTAGATTACTTGCGTTACTGACCTTGTGTCGATAATTTTCCATTTTTTGTCACCGCTACTATTTTTACGAGGTGCACTGACTGATATTAATGGGAAAATTTCCGCTATTCATTTTATAGAAGTCTTTAAAGTTTTCAAACCACACACTTAATTAATAAAATCACTATTCAATAGTGACTTCTCACAAATAAAACACAAATCAGCTATTATATTTAAAATTGTATTACCGTCGCGTCGTCTCATCTTATAGAAATACACAAAAAAATAATGTTATGGCGTTGAAAGTCTAAAGAATACTGAAACTTTTTCAAAAATATCACACAATAATTATAAGAGTGAATAAGCCCTTGAAAAATATCAGGTATTTGAGGGTTTTTGGATTTTAAAAATCAATGAAAAAAAATAATCCAAGAAACAGAAATATCAGTTCAATTTAATATAAAAGTGTTTTTACCAAACCACTTGAACGATCCGAGGTATTAAGTGGTAGAATGAATGAATGTATGAATTCTAAGAATGGTTATTTAATTGAAATGATCAGTAAATGAAATAAATATTGATAATTTAAAATGACGATAGTATTTATTGTCATCCGCTTGTTTAATTGCAGCTAATAATAAACTTCGAAGCCTCTGTGTGATTTATTGAAAAGAAATAACTGTTTCTACAAATTTTCAGCTTGTTATGTCAAAATACTCTATTTTAATAATAATAGAGAATAATAGTTATTTAATGAAAAAAAAAAATTTTTTAAACATCTCACATATGTGGGAACATATTTAGTGGCAAGTTTTTAAATAAAAATACAACCGGTAAATTAGGATATTAGTAATATATTATGTTCACAATACAATAGCCATATGACTTGACCACTTCACTGAATAAGACCATAGGAACTCTATTCTTATAATACTCACTACTTTATATTATCGTATTTATTGGAATTGCAGTTTTGTTTGAATATAATACAAATAAAGGGTATTTCATCATTCTGTTGATTTTGCTGATAAAAACACACCTGTTGGAAATATTTGTAAAACCCAAGAACCACTTATAGTTTTTGGTTTCAAAAGTGTTGATAATCCACCAATATTATTACAAAGCAGGGAGTCTTTGTTTCGACCACTTTTTAAAAAAATATAACTTTTATTATTTAATATTATCACTGAAAAATGTGTTTTTGAAATAATAATATTAAATTATTATTAAAAATGAAATTATTTTAGTAAAGTAGAGTTTAAATAAGTGATCGTGAATAAGAAGAAGTATTGCGCCATCCCTGAAATGTTTGAATCTTTTTTGAAATGTGTAATTGTTGGTGAGTATTGTATGAGTATTATAAGGCAGGAAGAAAGGGACTGATAGTGATGGTGGTGGGGAGTCATAGCCGTGTCTTATTGGTTACTAATACACACATGATTGTTCACACGTATATGGTGTCGGTGTGCGCAATGAAGACTAAGCTACCTGAAGATATCGCCTACAGTGTTTAGCAAATGAACGACTAAGAAGGCGATGTCTCCGTTCGTATTACTCGAGCGTCAAATTTTTCTCCCGTGGGCGATAACTCGAAACGTACCCCATAAGAAAAAACCTATCTTTCTCAATTTAAGCACTAGAATCGTGATTTTTTGTCAGAATATGCGCAATAATTAATTAAATAATAAAATGAGAAAAAGTTAAAAAGGTAATATCCCGAGTCATATTACTCTTAGTCGAGCCCGTCGATATATATATATATATATATATATATATATATATATATATATATATATATATATATATATATATATATATATATATATAATAATTCTTAGTTATAAAGCACTCTCAATGATTATAATTCCACTCTGTATAGTGTCAATGAAGATGTGAAAGTTTTCACATAAAACAAGGATTCCAGGCAATAATAATAGTTTGAATAATAATAGACTTAAGACATTGATGATAATATATGCGGTATAAGTTTTCTTTGTTTAAAATACATATGATGGAAAGTGCTAAACACAATTGCTATTGTCAAAGTTATGACCTCCTACAATTATTACACGTGTTATAATCGAGTCTACCCTAAGGTATCAAACTTAGTCCTTCAACTATTATACAATCCACCTTCACATTGAAATTCAATCAGAACTTTAATACAATACATGGAAGAATATAAGTTATTTAATATGGTATTAGAAGCAAGTGATTCACCGGGTCTTTGCTTCATTTCCACCTTGTGCTGTTTTAAACAATAAAGCGACGAGACTGATTTATTTAATAAATATATTTCAACCACCGGGGAAATCAACTGACAATACTATCACTGATTCTTCAAGAAAATATGAGAATATATAATGTTTTCCCTCGAGTGACTACAATCAAAAAACTTTCGTATACGTTTCGTCTGTTTCCACAATTTCACACAAATCGAATTGAATGCATGAAGCAATATGTAAATTGAATTTTACGAAAATATGAGACTCATGATCAAAATATCTTCAACCTAAGTTCTACATAATATTTGATTATCAAAAATACTAGATTTAGGAAATTTTCTCTCATATACAAAAGTCTCTCATATACAAAAAGTATTAGGATTGATATAATATTAGGTCAGGTTATTTTTTAACTAATTTTTCTCATAGTTCAAGAGTTTGAGTAACTAAGGTTATGATTAGATGGACAGAATAATTCATATATTTTTTTATAAATACATTTTATATTATTATATCATAGTGCAGTATCACTAGAGCATTACGGGAGACCCCAAGTCCCAGTGATGATAATGCAGCACTCGTCAGTTGAAACATGAAACAAAAAAAAGAAATATAAGTATTAATAAAAAAAGAAGAAGAAAAACATCATAAACATTGCACTAAATAAAAAATACATTCTGTGTTAATCCAATCTAAAGTATTAATTATATTGATTTAAATTTATTCGTATTTCATGTTAAAAGAAAAATTTAAAATATACATATAGTACTAAATCAGTTTTTCTAGTGTAATAACGTACCTAACCTTGATATTGTAAATGTACACAAATTTTATGAGATTTTAGACTAGGTTTTTCCATGCTTAGTACATATTTACTAGTTTAGAGAATGGCGTTAGTATTAAAAAATTACAAAGCATTGAAAAACCCAGTCTTTGTATGTGGGCTAGGTACATTCTTATACTAAACAAGGTCTGGTGTCCAACTAAAAATATATGATACATAATTAATAAAAATATGATTGAAAGTCTCAGTACTTAGTAACATAAATGTAACAAACACCTCAGCTGGCTAGTTGTGAGGAACTGTTGTGGCGTTCACCAAAATTAATGACCCTTAATGTTTGCTTTGGTAAATTCCCAGTGCTTGGGTCTTTCTTCTTAGTTCTTCTTGTTCTTGTGGTTTGCCTGAGGAGTTCGCCTTAAAATATTGCCTCGGATCACGCCACGAATATCAATTAGTATTTCACACGCTCTAATCACCCACTAATGTATAACTAAACTAATGTCGGAATAAACTACAATTATATTGAATTGCCTGTTCTCTCTGGCCGCTGTTGCAATTGCAACATAACTTCGCGTCCGTCCGCAATTATATTAAATATTCTCTCTTCCTCTATTATATAAAGAGACTGCACTTTGCTAATATTGAAGCTGCTATAATCTATTTATAACTAAATTGTACATCACTGCGCACGAAATATTACCACTAGACGTCCCCCATTTTATTATATTGTAGAAATAGTCTCTGTGGGTTAGGCATTGTGCAAATTCTAACATGTAATGTAACGATGATTTACTCAAAAAATCTATCATAGGCTAAACGCAAATATACAAATTGTGCAAATTCAAAACTTAAAACATGCCCAGATCATGAATGATCACACCGCAAAACTGAAATATAATATTAGGTTACAACAATGAACTTTTACCAATAGAAGCGGCATACAATATTCCACCATAATTTGGAACATAGCCGACCACTCATACATGTGCACTTTGTGTACACACAATAGAATTTGAATTAGTAAGACGACGAGGCGGTAGAAACACACACACACACACACACACACACACACGAAACCTGCTGGTGCCTGTTTGTATGGTTGGTGCCTACTATGGTATTGGCGTCTCTATATATAAGCTCATATTTGAAAAAATATATCGTGCACATTAACAACCAAGTGATTCCAGATGCAAAAAAAAGTAGAATTACGAACTTTAGCGCAAATATACCGGAGTCACTTCGATGCGTTAATTCTCTACCTATCAAATAGATTGGTTACCTGGTGCCATCATCATAATCTTTTGTTCATTTGTCGCGGCATAATATGCGCCAAGCCTTATACTTAAAAAAATATTTCGTCCCGCACGTTCTGTTAATTAAAAATATCGTCAATGGTCGCACAAGTCCTCATTGATTGTTGGCAAGTTAAATGATGATATAAATAATATAATTAGGGGTATAATAACGATACAAAGGTCTCAGTGGTATAACATGGCAAGTGCATTGGCAAAAAGTGGCCCGAGGCTAGTAACTGTTAGGCTAGCCGGTCCTCCTTTATTATGCAATCCAATTATCCCTTCTCTAAATTTGAAGAGGGATGTTACTGCCACCAGTACTGCGCCACCCCATCCCCATGTCGTTGTGATACCAATAACCGCTGTTTAAAAAGTAAGGTTGATTCAAATCAAGACTCAAACAGAACATCAAAGACGGGAAACTTCAACCACATTTAAATAGTGACCACTGCCGAGTTGCGCCAACTTCTATTGGATTACCAACTGATGAATTAAACAGGACTTCATCAAACCAATAAACTCAATCCATGTACTACATAATCAGACAATTATTCAAAGAAAGTTGATTTAGGTTGGTCCGTGCTTGTGAAATTATGCTTGCACCTAACAAAATATGTATTTGCGAAATAATAACTGTTCAGTATGCTGTATTTGTAGATGGTACGTATATTTGATTGGTCAGTAGCTGGTGTAGTAACAGTTAACTCAGGGATGAGGTATCCCTATCTATGTTATTCCATACTTCATGACATCGGATGACTGAATCTACCTGGACTGTGTGAACTATCAAGTGTAGAGATTGACAAATTAATATATTATATACCGTAACCTCTCATAACGACCACAATTTGTTCCATACTTTTACTCATTATATGAAGATACTCACACCTCACTTTTTAATAATTTTATTGATTTCTATAGTAACATTTTTAGAGTCTTGTGCATTGTTTTCATGCATTATAAAATGGCCGGCAGTAGGTAATATATGCGCATAATATACATATACTACACATATGCAACACTGTAGTCTTTAAAATCCGACACTGGAGATCAACAAGATTGTTCTTACAAAAACATCACCCTGATCATGTAAATAGTTTACATAGTGACATATTATTTGTCGTTGAATATATCAAGCAACCTTTAATGATGCACTTCACCACATTAAGTGAATAAATTGAGAAAGATAGGTTTTTTCTTATAGGGTACGTTTCGAGTTATCGCCCACGGGAGAAAAAATTTGACGCTCGAGTAATACGAACGGAAACATCGCCTTCTTAGTCGTTCATTTGCTAAACACTGTAGGCGATATCTTCAGGTAGCTTAGTCTTCATTGCGCACACCGACACCATATACGTGTGAACAATCATATGTGTATTAGTAACCAATAAGACACGGCTATGACTCCCCACCACCATCACTATCAGTCCCTTTCTTCCTGCCTTATAATACTCATACAATACTCACCAACAATTACACATTTCAAAAAAGATTCAAACATTTCAGGGATGGCGCAATACTCTTATTATTCACGATCACTTGTTTAAACTCTACTTTACTAAAATAATTTCATTTTTAATAATAATTTAATATTATTATTTCAAAAAACACATTTTTCAGTGATAATATTAAATAATAAAAGTTATATTTTTTTAAAAAGTGGTCGAAACAAAGACTCTCTGCTTTGTAATAATATTGGTGGATTATCAACACTTTTGAAACCAAAAATTATAAGTGGTTCTTGGGTTTTACAAATATTTCCAACAGGTGTGTTTTTATCAGCAAAATCAACAGAATGTTGAAATACCCTGTTATTTGTATTATATTCAAACAAAACTGCAATTCCAATAAATACGATAATTTAAAGTAGTGAGTATTATAAGAATAGAGTTCCTATGGTCTTATTCAGTGAAGTGGTCAAGTCATATGGCTATTGTATTGTGAACATAATATATTACTAATATCCTAATTTACCGGTTGTATTTTTATTTAAAAACTTGCCACATATGTGAGATGTTTAAAAATTTTTTTTTTCATTAAATAACTATATATATTCTCTATTATTATTAAAATAGAGTATTTTGACATAACAAGCTGAAAATTTGTAGAAACAGTTATTTCTTTTCAATAAATCACACAGAGGCTTCGAAGTTTATTATTAGCTGCAATTAAACAAGCGGATGACAATAAATACTATCGTCATTTTAAATTATCACTATTTATTTCATTTACTGATCATTTCAATTAAATAACCATTCTTAGAATTCATACCTTCATTCATTCTACCACTTAATACCTCGGACATCGTTCAAGTGGTTTGGTAAAAACACTTTTATATTAAATTGAACTGATATTTCTGTTTCTTGGATTATTTTTTTCATTGATTTTTTAAAATCCAAAAACCCTCAAATACCTGATATTTTTCAAGGGCTTATTCACTCTTATAATTATTGTGTGATATTTTTCAAAAAGTTTCAGTATTCTTTAGACTTTCAACGCCATTAACATTATTTTTTGTGTATTTCTATAAGATGAGACGACGCGACAGTAATACAATTTTAAATATGATAGCTGATTTGTGTTTTATTTGTGAGAAGTCACTATTGAATAGTGATTTTATTAATTAAGTGTGTGGTTTGAAAACTTTAAAGACTTCTATAAAATGAATAGCGGAAATTTTCCCATTAATATCAGTCAGTGCACCTCGTAAAAATAGTAGCGGTGACAAAAAAATGGAAAATTATCGACACAAGGTCAGTAACGCAAGTAATCTAGAATTTAAAGCCAATGTCATAAAAATAGTAGAGAAACGAAAGGATTAAAATTTTTTGGAATCGTCCACTAGTTACTATAATCATAAATAATATAATAATTCGATGAAGGAGATTTATAATTATAATGAAAAATATCCTTAGTATATTACGTATATGCAAAATGTAATGTATGAACTAATTAAAAATACAAATTATTAATTGTAAATGATTTTATAACTGCATACATGGTATTATTGAGTGAGTATTACAGGTATCATATCGGCTATAGCGAGGATAGACACTAATAATGATAAAATGATAGGAAGAGCTAATAAAATTATGTCACATGCGATTCAATATTAATGTATGAGAAAAAGTATACCAATAAAACCATTTTTTTCAACAGAGTGAATGAATATCTTTACCATTTGTCTTTATTTGAATTGCTTTTGAGAAAAAGCATTATATTTTGTTATCTGTATTATATTCAAACAAAACTGCAATTCCTATAAACACTATAGAGTATGGTCATATTGAGTGAAGTGGTCAAGGAATGAATGCTTAAAATAATATCAGTTGGGAATTCTAGTCACTTGAGATATTCCAATGCTTATCCTAATTTACCGGTTGTATTTGTGTATATTTATTTATTTTATTAAAGGTAGTGGTGGAGTGTCTCTATATGAGGCAGGTAAAGTAGTGATATCGGCTAGTAGTAGTAGTAGGTATAGTAGTATAATAGATATTGTGGGTGTGTGCGTGTCGGTGTAGTAGTGTGTGTGAGGGAGCTAGGATGAGAGTGTGTGAGTGTGATGCATAGTAGTGTGTGTGACTTATCATCTCCAAGTATTTCAAGAAGGACATTGAAGACAGCGATAACTCCGTGTATCGCCTTCCCGTGCGCTTCCCCTCCGCAAATCTTCCCTACAAGAACAATTTTTAGCTTGCCCCCTTTAAATATTGCATTATTACATATTTAAAAAATACTCGTATGTTGATAACACAATGGGGCACGTTTTTCCGAAAAAAGTGAAACGATATAACATCTGAGTAAAGAGATATTAAATAAAAACCTTAAAAAACGGTTTTTCGGCCGTCCTGTAAAGTTGTGTTTTTCGAATCATCGCCGTCTTAGCGGAGCCCGTCGATATATATATATATATATAAGTTGTTATATATATATATATATGTTATATATATATATATATATATATATATATAATAAAAACCGACATCAACGATATGAAAAGGCCATACAACTGGATGTATAAATATCAAGATGGCGGACCAAGCAGATGAGTTTGACTGATGCAACACTAACGCGAGTCACTCGGTGAATTACGCACAAAATGCGTTTCTTGAAGATTCAACTCGTATTTCAAGCTGACAAATATTGACTCATTGATATCAGCGAGCTATAGTTAGAGCTAAAGCAAAACTCGTGCTATATTTCCCCCTCCATTTGAGGCTCATGACGGCTGCACCTGAATGGTTTGAATCTAAACGTCGGCCAGGAATTATAACACAGCTTGAAAAAACGGAAAGTACAAATATGACTCGAAATTTATATGAATCGTAGTGACGTAGTCCACGAGTTTAGAGAAACCACACCTAAATTGTCTCACTCAGGCTCATCTGCTTGGTCCGCCATCTTGATATTTATACATCCAGTTATCTGGCATCGCCGGTGTCGTTAAATACAAATATGTCCCTTCCATAAACTTATTCTTAAATCAACCATTTCTCTTTTCTGTAAATCGCTCTATCCTTTTTTCCCCATGAAGTGCAATGAAGTCGAATTTATTCATTATTAAATAAATAGAATTGAATACAAAATATCTTTGTTTAATCTTGGCACATCTCTGCGTGTAAATATTTGTGAAATACTCGACATTAAATCGTTTTGTGCTTCGATCAAATAAAGTTTAACGTAACAACGTAAAGTTTATGACATTTTGTGTCAAAGTTTACGTCAATTTCCAACCACCACATATCCTCGTTGTTATCGTCCTTTTCATTATACGATCCTCAAACATTTCATTAATTAAAATTATTCGGTTCTAATCTGGAATAGGTGTAGGCATGATGATAATAATTCAATAAGATCCCCTGTCACAATAATGATTGCGAAGGGGTAACTAATATTGAGATATTGTGGTTCTGTTGTTGTCAAAATAAGATATGAAGGGGCTTGTCACATTTAAAGGGTGAAACTTTAAATGAAATGCTTTAATTATTATTTTTTAAATATTTAATTTATTATTGAGGGACGTAATCCAGACTAAAGGGCAAACATTTTTGAAGAAGATAGACATTAGGTAAAAAAATATATAATATTTTGATTGATATTTAATAAAATCTCGCATACATGCCCAGGGATTGTAAAAAATCGGAGAGATTGGGTTTGAATCCGATATTTTCAGTTCTTTGTATTTAAAATTATTTAAATAATAAATTACAAATTGAAATATTTAGACACGTTCTTTTCCGGTGTGACCAATTATGGTCCTTTGTGTCTGAACACGTCTGAAGTTTGATATTTACTCTACAAACATAGTGTTTTTTTAATCAATTCTTTCAATAATTTATTTTCTAGTGAAGAATATTTCGAGTATTACAATACCGAATAAAATATTTTTTATTTGATCATTTTTAATAAAAAAAATCATTTAAAATAAATTCATAGACTAGGACACCTTTTATTCAGAGACATATTTATTCCCACAAATAATATTAATCCGCTGTTAATTCAAACCCCAAACTAATATGTATAATGAATTTTTATTAGTATTTTTTTGCCTATTTATTAGTAGTGATTAAAATTTAAAAAAAACAATCAGATCTTAATTAATAACA